>NQII01000700.1:232243-477042 GCA_002778355.1 Clitarchus hookeri
TCTTTGCTATAAACCTCACGGAGCCCGAGACCTTTCCAACGAATGCAAAACCGTGGAAATCGGTTCGTGCGTTCTGGAGTTATAGCGTCAGGAAGGAAAACCCGACTTATTTTTATATAGTAGATGTAATGTTGAACTGGCACATGTGGTTCTCCCCATGTTTGTGTTATGAAAGTTGGCTGTGGCGTTTGCAACGGAATACTATAAATCACTGGCATTGATTCCTCGTATACGTTGGCTTGGTCAACGTCATACCAGTAAATGCCGGAATGAATCCGAAATATCGGGTAACTGCTGGAAGTGATGGAAAGATATATGCTTGTACAAGGAATTCTTTGAAAACTATTTGACAAGTATGTTTTTGTAACATTACAAATAATACAGTGTGGATTTCATAAAACTTTATTGGGGAATGTGTAAACCTAATGTTCCATTTTAACAAGCAAGTGTAGTATTCTTACAAGTTGATATAAATACTAAGTTATATAAACAATTTTGTACGCTGTATAATATAAAATGTTGTAAATATATGTTATTTGAGTTGTACAGTTACAAGAAAATTTTGAATAACTACTTTTCAAAACATTCTTTCTAACACGCTCAGAAGAATGTTTACTAGGTGATTAACTATTTCCCTTAATGTATGAAGGTTACATGGCAGGTAATGGAGGTAAGAAATTGTCTTGGTACACGCATAAGTAATGTGTAAGATGGGACAGACGTTCAATAATGTGGTTTATTTATTGATTTCAATTTTTCTAGGAGATTAAAATGCCTTGACAGGGATGTGTGCATGAATAATCTAGATACATTTTTTTATGGATATGATCAGTTACTATATAAGAACACTACAGCTCACTAAAAATACGGGTGACTTGTGTTAAACGTTTTAAAGTGACGAAATGCAACTCGCGGTAAAGAAGCTGCATGGAGCACTGCTGAAGCTGAAAGAGAAGAACACATAGTATCGAGTAATAACAGGCACTCTAACACGGTTAAACATGGGATACTTGAAAGCCGTTTGCTTGCAGAATATGAACTGGAGTGTGTAGGAATCACAAAATGAGACGCCAAATTTATCGCTGATTATGGATATTTGAAAAGCCTAGATGACATGGTTCACATATAGTTGACTATTGTTCAAAAATTTGCTTCGTTTCTATAGTCAGTCTAAGACTAATATTTATTTGTATGTCCACTTTGGTACATTTGCAAACAATATTATTTCATATTTCATTTTTGCGGTAATTTTAATGCAGCCATTTTACTTGAATAACACTTTTAATGAGACGTGGCGTGTTATTATTCATACTATTCTAAATTTGATTTTCTTACATTACCGAAAGTACTGCAGTTAGTGGTAGTTTGCATAAGTCGATTTCGAAAGTGATTAGCTAACCAGGTGTACGGAGGATGTACTAAAACGAACTGTATATAAATAAGCCCGGGCGAAATATGCAGCTTCAGCTTATTTAAGTCTCGATCACAGCGCACGCCGAACATACCTATTCTGCCGAGTTGACAGAGCATTTGACTGTTGTCATGTGTAAGTAGATCTCTTTATACTATCGTTTTAATATTAGACTGGAAGATATTTCTGACCATGCTGTGTCGTTTGTGTTTTAAAATCATGCTTCTGAAATAAATGCTGTAAAACAAACGGTACAAAACATATTCATATATTTTATCACATACACACAGACATACAAATACGAAACATTCAATGTTTCCTGACTACATCTATTATTTTAAAAATTTACTAAATAAAAATATTGTCATCTGTGTTTGCAACATAAATGTTCAACGCGGGCGAAAATTCCATAGCGAGTTATTTACTACGCTTTGGGCGTTAAACCACTTGGATAACGTCACTTTTAGTGATAGACACAAGAATAGTAAACGAAATGTGCAATAATTCAATATTAATATTTTGTGGATAATCAATCTTTTGTAAGCTGTGCTCATTCTTGTGTGTGTGCTATACGAGAAACATCAATTTTTACTCGGGATCGTACATATAAACTGGAAATACACATGCTATTGTGCCCACGTGGAATGTATTCATCGTGATTACAGAGAATTCGTTAGTTTACTTCGTATGCTAATTGAGGCAACAAACCTAAGCGTATTTACGCCAAAACGTAGGTACAAAAAGTTGTTTCGGAATCGCATTAAATGGAAGAATTTTAGCACCTGGCTGTTTGATAATTAGGTTTAGAAACAAAGATGTATGGTCATTTCTGTTCATGTAATCTGCGTGTCAAATCTTGCTCATGCTTTTTGTTTCTAAATTAGTATTAATATAGGTGTGTATGTCAAACACATTGTGTGTGCATAAAACTATGAATATGACAACAAAGTTATGAGTTTGCAGGCAGTATGAATAAAACTATGTTGTTTCACATTTCTTGCCACCCGAAAGATGGAAATAAATGTGAACTTTCCGTCCGTTGTGTCACTTGTTAACAGAAAAGCGACTGTTCAGATTTTCTCGAATATCATCCCTTACAATGACTTTTCCATCTCCGATACATTACATACACGTCACTATCAAGTCTTCTTTGTATCTGTCTAGCAAGTACTCCTATGTAAGGTGGCACTAAAGCCAGGATTCTGAAACAATGTCCCTTATATCACAGCATGCATCACTTAATTACTGCGTGGTTCTCAATGTTTAATGACACCGCAGAGGAATGAACTGTTGTTAGGTGCCTGATTGGTGAGGGCAACATCGTCTGTATTGGCAAGGAGCTTGGTGACGATAACAGCTATGCGGTTCGCCTGCAACAGTTGCAACATGGAACATCAATGAACGTTATTTATGTTTAGCTTTACAAGGACGTATAGGTCGAAACGCAGTAAACATATAATGAAGACTGTGCAGTAAAACTAAATCTCAGAACGACGTATATTTTCTGTACTATGTTGGAAAATACACGAAACTGGTCTACATCAACATGCTGTTCTACAGAAAATATTTAAAAGACGTAAAATACTTCGTGGGCATACAGAAAACACATACTCGCATATTATACTAACGCTGATAGCGAACGGTACCTGCGTTTCTTATGTTTAAGCATGTTGGGAACTTGTGGTCCATGAAATGGTATGAATCTTTTTTTTTGAATTTTCTTTTGCTTCATTCAACCTCCATGCCCCTCTATTAAAAATAATTTACAGTATGGTTTATAGATATACATAACAGGTAAAAATTCTCCACTTTTTAAATGTCTCTTTTTATGTTAGCATCGAATTTCTGAAAGTATATACTATTACTTGACTAGAAAAAATTTAGGAGTCGGGTGATTTGGCAATATTTTGTATTTTCATTATTGCTTTGGAACTTCTGGGATTTCCTAGAGAAGGAGAAGTTTAAAATACACTAAACACTATCTCATACTCAACACTGAATGTAAAGTATCAAGAAAGGGTGTTGCGTTGACAATGACGCACTCTTCCGGGTGGACCATAGTCATTACTATGCTGATAGTGTTCATAAGAGCGTTAATTCCACTACTGAAATAAAACGAGTGCAAACGAGAACAACTTTATTTTTCACCCGTGCCATCTTGGTGAACACTGAGTGACATCATAAACAAAACACCAACACTAGCAACCATCAACACAATTAAAAGTCCTGGCATTAAACATACCTCCCACCTTCTTACAATCAGGTAACAAAGTTACATTTCATCAAATTTAACCCATGCATAATACAAAACATAACATAGCAACAATCAGTCACGTAAAAAACTAACAAACCATTAACTACAATAAAATTTTACATTTTCAGTAGTCAATACTTTTCATCAGAGGTTACATGTGGGTCGATAGTGTTTATGGGCAATGGACACAGCTTAACTAATGGTCTCCGAAGCACACTGGTAGCAGTTTTCACACTCGCCACTCGAGGAACGCCATCAGAACCAGGACGCATAGTTACAATCCGGATAAGACTCCACTGGAGAGGAGGCACATTGTCTTCCTTGATTATCACTAGATCTCCAACCTTAGGATGGACATCTCTCTTTGCCCACTTGATGCTCTGTTGAAGAGTATAGAGATATTCCTTCCGCCAGCACTTCCAAAAGTCCTACTATTCGTTGCACTAGCTGCGAGCGATTCAAGCGAGTGAGCTTCAGGCGTGTAATATTTGAGTCTGGCAGAGCTGTAATTAGCTGCAAGATGAGGAAGTGAGCTGGAGTGGGCACATCTAATTCAGATGAGTCAGAGCTGAGCTCACACAGAGGACGAGAGTTCAAGACATGTTCTATGCGAATCAGTACAGTGGACATCTCTTCATATGACAAAACTTGTTGGTCAATCACCTTGGCACGATGGATCTTAACAGATTTCATACCATAAATGCCTCACTATTCCCTCTTCGCACAAAATGGAGCTGACCTTATCATTGTGAGTGGTGGAGCATACAAACTTGTGCAGTTCAGCCAATTCTCTAGATGCTCCCACAGTCACTATACGTATGACTGGATCTCCATCATCTTGAAATGACGCACTGAAAGGCAGTCATGAACATAGGGGTGGACAAATCACACACCAGCTCCAAATATAAGGCTTTAGTGGCCTTACGCACAAACAAACACATGCATGCTTTGGTGGACTTGCACCCTCGTGCTCAAGTGATGATAACATGAAAGGAACCACTGTAATCAACTCCAGTGTGCCCAAATGCTCTGACTTGTTGTACCCGAGGAGCAGGGAGTTCGCCCATTGCTGGAGAAAAGTGAATGGGCTTAGTGCGGTAGTACTTAAGACACTTTCGCGAAACCTGCTTAATTACTGACCATACTGACAATATCCAAATTTATTGGCTGATTATGGCTTGCAGAGCACGAGGTACTGAATTAATATGAAGGTAAAGATAATAGATAATTAACAATGCAGTAAGAGGGTGTCGCTTAGGTAGAAATATCGGATGCTGCACATGGTAAGGGAGGACTGCATGAGCCTACCTTCCGCCCATCTTGAAAAATCCTACAAGTTCCTAAAAAGGATCAAGCACCGAAGGATGTTCAGCACTGTTGCTCCCTTTCCACTGCTGTTATAATTGCTGCAAACAATAACTGAGCATATTGGAGTAAGACATAAAGACTCCTCTTAGGCGCCTCTATTGTAAATTGCCAAGGGTCCTGCCATTCTCTGCTTTCTGGGACATCAACAATTGTGCACAAACCTAACACAATAAGCATTATCTCGCTGTATCTTCCCAAAGGTTGAGTAATGAGTAGGGGAGACCGAGGAGAGTTGTGACAGAGGTGAGTTGTGACAACGCCGATTTCTCAGAACCTAAGGTAGTTAGTGAGTTGGCAACGTCGCATGTCTCATTCGTTGTCGACCCCCCGCTTGACGCAGAGCGCGCCGGTGACCTGTGCGGGACGGTATTATGTTTACGACGTCAGCTTGGAAGAAAATGCCAAAGTAAGTTTGTAACCAATATTTGCATATTGTATTACTTGATACGTATTAGGATAATTGCAATGCAATACCACACCTTTCAAGCATTGACTATTTAACTGTTAAAATGGGGCATTGCTTATCTAAATTCAATTCGTGTTTAGAGGTTATAAGCATGACTTGGCTAAAGCGCGGGTTTTGCGCACCTAGGCGAGTTGTGACAAGCTGTCACAACTCTCCTCGGTATACTCACAACTAGTTTGTTTTGGTTGTAAATGTATTGTTTGGTGTGGCTTTGCATATAAAGGGCTTATTTTATTGTTTTAGGATGCCTAACCAATACGCGCGGAAGACGAATAGGGGCTTGGCCAGTATAGACATTTACGAAATAGCCTATGAAGAGGTGACTTTACGAGGGCAGAGTATTCGAACTGCTGCTAGTTCGTATAATCTAAACTACATGTCACTGTCTCGATTTATAAAAAAGAAAACATCTGTAGAACATAATCCAGCACTGAAACCTATATCTGTCGGGTACCAAAGTCAGACAATGTTTACCGACGAGGAAGAAAAGACTTTATGCGAATATTTGTTGACTTGTGCTGCTTCCAATTATGGAATGACAACAAAAGAAACAAGACGCTTGGCCTTCAGGTTAGCAAAGGAGCATAACAAAAAGATTCCAAAGTCGTGGTATGAAAATGAAATGGCGGGTGAAGTATGACTTAAATTATTTATTAAACGTCATCCAATCTTGTCCTTAATGTTACCTCAGGCAACAAGCATAGCTCGCACTACAAGCTTTAATAAAACCAATTTTGGTGCATTTTTTGACAATTATACAGGCATATTAAGCAAGTATTCTCTTGATGCTAAAGATATATGGAACATGGACGAGACAGGGATAACAACGGTTAAAAAACCGGACAGAATTATTGCGCAACGGGAAGAAAAGCACGTCAGCGCCATGACATCGGCAGAGAGAGGAACTCTAGTGACACTGGCTTATATAACGCTCAGTGTTTTTGTCTTGATATCATAATATGTGCCAATAATTGTTGTATTAATTTTAATGATTGTAATGATTTCATAAGACTGTTATTGTAGTTTGCAGTATGTACCAAATATCGAATAAAAAGGCACAAATTGTATTCACGTGTTGTTTTACTTATATTACTCATTTTAATCACCAACGATAGCATTACAATTAAAGTTTCTTTCATAAAATCCTCAAATGTACGTCTGTCATAACTCGCCTCAGCTTCTGTCACAACTTACCTCGGTAGTAGGAGAGTTGTGACACTAGACAGTGTTTGGGTTTTTAATTTGTTTCTCATGAATTTTAACTATTTGTTTTATTTTGAGACTTTATTCCCAAAGTTTCAAAAGGCAAAGTACCTTGAGTTAATAGAACTCTGATATTGAACTATAACTGAGAATGAAATGCCTGGAAACGTACAAAATGTCACAACACTCCTCGGTCTCCCCTACCTATGTCCCCAGAAATCCTTGTTGTACAATTAATATTGCCAGATTTTTCTTCGCAGGGGATACACTATTTTCTCACACTGACCAATGCTTAGAGTATCTTGTAGTTCGATGCACAAATATGTTGGCCAATGAGGCCCAGGCCACCAAAAAGTATGATTGATTAGCTGAGATGGCAACAAACTACAGGAGGCACAATCTGCAGGATTTTCTTCTGAAACAACGTGTCCCCAACAATTTACAGGAATCAACTATTGAATCTGACTCGCATGGTTTGTACACAAAGGTTTTCTATCTATGAGGTGATGATGCAACCCAGTGCAACACCACAGTGGAGTCTGGCAATGCAAACATTATACTTATGAGGAGTGTGTTATTGTAGACCGATTTGGCAAAGTCCAAAAAATTCTCCACCATAATCGCAGCACACAGTTCCAGTCGGGGGATAGAGAGCCGTTTTACTTGTGCCATCCTGAATTTTCCGATTAGCAGCATCACCTTAACACGCCCATCTGGATACACTGACTAAAGATACACAACTTCTGCATATCCCACTTCCGAACTGTCGCAAATCCATGCAATTCATGAAACAGCTTGCAGAACTTCGAGAATACTGTGAGGCAACTGCAGGCATGACACTAGTATTAGATCTTGTTTGAGGTTTTGCCACTTGTGCAGAATGTCTGGCGGGAGCTCACATCCCAGCTAGTCTCACTGAACCACAACTGTGTCATTGGTGTTTAAGCAAAACGGAGAACAGGTGTCAACCATCCAAGTGGATCGAAAATCCTAGCAATCTCTGAAAGTATATCACACTTTATTTACCTTATGCTTGTGGGAGTGATATGGTATGAAAATAAATCTGAGTGAGTACTCCAATGCAATTACAGCACATTAGTAACAGAAGGGTTGTCCTTATCGAAGGACAGCAGCTGGGAGGGTTGAAATTCATCTGGCGAGAGCCATGCTAGTACTTCCCTATGAGAGCTCGAAAACTTCTTGAGTTGAAATCTACCAGTTTGAAACAGTAATATCAAAACTTTTTGCGACACAGTGGCTTCAGTCATACAGACTGCCCCTATAACAACATCATATACATACATATTTGTCTGCAAGATATGAGCAGTCTTAGGAAACCTGTGTTGCTCATATTCTGCTGTTTAAGTATGTGGATGGCTAGGTATTAGGCTGAAGACACTTCATACATCACTGTGTGAGCGGTAATCCCTTATGGACTCGTCTGGGGAGTTACGCCACACCATTCGCTAATAATCTTGATGTTCACTCTCAACCAGTATCTGACTATACATCTGCTTAATGTCAGCTGTGAAAACTACTTCTGGAATATTGAACTGTAGTAAAATCTCACCGATATCTGTCTGAAGTTTGGGTCCAGTCAGCAATATGTCATTATGACTGACACCATTTTGCATCTTAGCAGCTGCATTGAAGACGTAACGAAGCCTTGTAGTTAAACTGTCTTCTTTGATTACTCAATAATATGGCAGATAGTATGCAAATTTCAAGTTCTCTTGTGGGTTGTCTACCAGTTCCATATGGCCAAACTGCAAGTATTCTTCCATGAATGCTACATACTCTGCATGCATTTGTGGTTGCTTGCACAGGTGTCGTTCCAAACTCCATAAGCAGCATATAGCATATTCTCTTGACACACCTATTTCAGGTTTCATGTGATGGAAGGGCAGGGATAATACATAACGACCTGATGGTTGTCAACAATAGGTTGCTTCAAAAATGGACTCGGACATTTTATCTTCTGGGGATACAAAGTTATTCGCAGGAATATTATATACTGCCCAGAACCTTTGTACCAACATTTCTAATGATGGTTGCTGTGCGATTGATACAAACAAATGCACTGAAGGTTCTGATGATGCCCAATGTACTTTCCTAGCTTGACCCATCAATACCCAACCAAAAAAAAAATTTCCAAAGCCACTGGGGTGTGAGCATATTTAACAAATCTGTTGCCTGTAAATATGTGAGGAAACAGGCCAGCCCCGATCAATACATCAACCGGTGCAGGGGTAGCAAGCAGGGGGTCAGCCATTTGTAGATATGCAACATGTTCCCAGTTGGTAGTACACATTGGAAGTGCTGCCAATTCACTGGTGATATTTTGCAAAACATATGCAGTTAATGGAAACTGTGGTGATTGTTTTCCCGCTGGTTTTATGCAACATTCGATTACTCCCTTTGCTGTGTGGGGGAGATCTCAGAAAGCCCATGCAAACTAGACCCAAGCGCTGAACACCGTCCTCTGCTATGAAGCTCGACTGACTAGCAGAGTCGAGAAGTGCTCGCACTGTGAGGTAAGCACCAATGCTCTCTTGCATGTCTGCAATAGATGTGGACAATAGCCCACTTTGAGGATCATGTTCTGCACAAGTTTGGGCAGCAACAAGGGTAACAAATGGGGAATGGTTTACAGGCCCAGAAGTTACTGGATTTTTTTGAGAGGTCTTCCATGTGCAATGTCGCCAGGTACTGTCTCACCAAAATGAAGTAAAGTATGATGTCTAGCCTGGCATGATGAACAGCTGTATTTTGATTGACGATGTTTTGTCTGATGAGAAGCTGCCAGGCAGTTCAGGCAGAGCCTCAGACTCCAGACAATGTGATAGCGCTCTATTGTGGGGTAGTCTAAAAACTGTGGACATTTATACAGCTTGTGTTGACCACAACACAGATTACATTTACAATTTGAGTCAGTAGAGTTTTCAACAAATATCGAAGTGTTACGAGTTTGAAGATGCATAGCATGAGACCTTGGGAACTTTGTCTGAGATACTAGCTTCGCGGCAACAGGTAAGGATATGGATTCCAAAGCTTGACGATGAGCCTCAAAAAATTAAAAAAAACTGACTGAATGTAGGCAACTTCTTTGCATCACTACTAATGTGCAATTCCCACTCTTGCCATAAATGACTATCTAAATTCCTTTCCAAAAGGTACAATAAAATCAGGTCCCTAGCATCAATATTTAAATTTAATTATGGTAATGCTGCCACATACTCTGTCAATGATGACACAAAGGTGGTGACAGTGGCTGGACTTGACAAAGAAACCATTGAATTTTGCACCATCGCATCTTAATGATGTGACACAATGAGCCTTTTGTTGTTGAATCTCTTGACTAGTAACTGCCAAGCAACCACAAAATTATCTGCTGAAATTGGCAGGGCTTGGATCAATGACATTGGTTCAGCTGACAGTGAAGATTTCAAGAATGACAGTTTTACGACATTGCTTAAATGTTTATTACTCACCACTAGTGTAGAGAACAAATTTGAGAAGTTAATCAATTCAATTGGCATTCCATAAAATGATGGTAAATGGATTGTACGAAGATAAAATCGAGATTCGTGACGAGTAGAAGTGGCGAACGCACTTTTATCTTTATTTGGCTCTTCCAGGATGGTCGCTTGAACTGACATAATGGTAGATGTAAATAGTTCCTCTGAGCACAAAGGCTTCCAGCTGTGGTGCAGTGGTGCCGACGTCATCGTGGATTATGTCACCACCGCCATTTTTGATGTGCATGAAATTAACCTTGACATTAATATGGCGACCATCTTGTTTCTGCACGCCATTTTTCTTTCTATTTGCTATCTTGTTTTCTCTCTTTTTTCACCTCAAATTTTCCATTTTTTCCTCAAAATGTTACATTTTCCCTTTAAATGTACTAATTTTCCCTTCGAATTTCCCTTTTTTTCCCTCGAAACGTCTGGAAATTTCCCTCTCTAGTGGTAGAAGATTCTCGTTAACTAATTTTTCGTTTTCCCACCACTGCAGCTGTGCGTCCGCCATATTGACAGCTCCAAAAAAGATATCCCTGCAATGTTGAGCTGCTAAATTTATAGCGAAAAAACCTGCAAAATCATTTAGCGCACAAAATAGCCAAATCCCTGAAAACCAGTCAAATTGAGGTGCCTGGTGTCAGAACTGGCCGCCATTTTGGATTATAATATGGTGCTGCAACCATATATTATAGACAAACATAATTTTATAAATAAAGATATGTGCATAAATAAAAATACATTTATTTGAATTTTAAAATATGTATTTCAAGCTATATGTCTACGGATCAGTATTTTCAAGGAGAATTCGACTATGATGTCACAAACATGTATTTAATGTAATACAATTTTCTTTAATTTTTAAAATGTACAAACAAAAGTATATTGTGTGACATGTCTGCGGACTCGTATTTTTAAGAAGAATTGAAATATGAAATAATAGCCAACGATTGCATGCATATTTCCGACGCCATATTGGATTTTATAGTAATACCTATGCATTAAGGCTATTTTAATGTTTCAATAGCACAGAACATGTTTATGGTGGTATGTTTTTCCAAGAAACTTTCGATGTTAAGTACTTATATGATTAAGAAATAAAAGATATATGTTTTTTTTTTAACTGTAGGATCTTACAGACAAAATTTTGTTGAGAGACATGCCTGCAGATTCGTAATTTAAAGGAGAATTCGGTCGTTATTATATGACAGTGACCAGCACCGTATTGTATTTTATAAGCATAAAAATGTGTTAGTAAACATTTAAATTGTTATATATTTTGGACTCATGTTTTTAAGTCGAATGCTTATTTAATAATATGAATTTGGATTATTCGCATGTGTTCTACGCCATTTTGAATTTAACAGTCATAAACATGATTTTCAGATTTTTATAGTAATTATATAATCAGCATGAGCCACAAACACACGACCTCCCTTCAAATAAAATTTTAAGCATGCTATGTCTATGTTGGACAACCACAAACCTAAAGGCATAGTTGGTCGTCATTCACGAATGCTGGATAGTTGCATGCTGCATGAAATTTGGTACAAGTCTGACCAAGATGAAAAAATTCAGTATGCCTCAACCCTTCTTAAAAACATAGTTGGCTGCAGTTCCATTGCAGGTGTTCTGCTATCGCGCTTATTTGCAAAGAATTGCAGAATACTATGTTGAGTACTCATATGTTTTAAATAAAAGTTTTGAATTAAGATTTTTATTTTAACTTTTAAAATCTTAAGTGACAAGTGTATCGACCGACATACCCATGGAGTCCTATGTTTAAAAAGAATTAAAATAAGACATCAGATCTAGCAATTATATGCCTATGGGCATCGCCATATTGAATTTACATATACGTTAAGGATTGTAAAACATAATTATAGGAGTATCACATTTTTTCAAGTTCGAATTTGTCCTTCATTACTAATTCAATCGTCTACTCCTTCCAATAATTACTAGGTTCGATTCCCAACGAGGTCACCAGGAATTACATATGTGCGAAACGAGACGGGCTTTGTCATCGGCATAGGGTTTTCTCAGGGCATTCGTATTTCCCACACCTTTGCATTTCACCACTTCTCCATCTTCCCTTCATTTCACCTTCCACAACATCTCCCACTCTATTTAAGTAATATTATATTTATATAGTCATATATATGCATTATGATTGTTAAAAAATGTAATTATAGTGAGTAGTGTATACTTGGCCGCGCCTTTTCGGTAATAATTCGGATTTCGCGTCAGAAATTACGATAACTCATACTTTTAATGATGACATACCAGAATTTTATAAGAATATATCTTAAATAATTTACTTGAGATTATATAGGTCCGCAGCATATTTATAAATTCATCTTGCAAAAACTAATTCATGTATATATAAATTCCTTAAAGTAATATATAGTTTTACAACCATGTTCTGGGGACACTAAGCGTTGCATTTTAAACGCATGTAAAAATAATATTCAAGAGCATTTAATCATGTCAAGTGACCACGAACTGAATTCGGCAGCCAGCACATCGGATGGAATACACGCGCTGACATAAGGGTCAAAATCCAATTAGAAAATACGTTTTATTTAATACTACATTTAAAATGGTTGCAAGTCTGGGTGTTCGAAACGAGCAGGGAAAAAAATTCGCAACACGTTACCGCGGCATATAAAACATACAGCTATTATCTAGACGCGATAAAGTTAAATAATAAATTACTACTCACAGATTAAAATAATATTGTAGGAGATAGTACGCACGTACACTTATTTCCTTCCCGGCATCTCAGATGTTTTTAAGCTAGCGACTGCGCTCGTGATAATTTTAGCCCGACACGTTGTAAACAGATTTCACACACGGTTCTAACTCCGGCACTTTCTAAACGCCGCGTCCTTCACTAGCAGCAAGAAACTGGAGCAAATAAAGAGCCTACGCGAACGAGGTAAGTAAAAAAAGCTTGCCATAAATCCTAATTTTTCTTGTTTTAATAATGTGGTACCGCTAATAATTTCTTATATTAATTAAGGCTTTCAAAACCAATTACAAAATGTAGTCATGTAGAATTACCACTTTTGTCCTCCTCTCCACCTGAACTGTTTACAACCTGCTAGACTGCACAGTTTGCGTATCAAGACCTGCTATTCATCTCCCTGCGAGACAACTTATCGTATTATCCGCGCATTAAAACTTCCAATTTCAAATCTTCAAAAAATGTTTTTTATAACATTAACCTCAATATATTTCCACTCTATAGTGGACTCACAAAGTCTTGGGTTTAGCTAACATTCTTTGTTTGATTACACTGAGGCGACCAAAGTCATGGGATACCTCCTAATATCGTGTCGGACATCCTTTTGCCCGGCGAAGTGCAGCAACTAGGCTGCTAGGCATGGACTCAACAAGTCGTTGGAAGTCGCCGGCAGAAATATTGAGCCATGCTGCCTCTATAGACGTCCATAATTACGAAAGTGTTGCCGGTGCAGAAGTTTGTGCACGAACCGACTTCTCGATTATGTCCCATAAATGTTCGATGTGATTCATGTCGGGCTATCTTGGTGGCCAAATCATTCGCTGGAATTGTCCAGAATGTTCTTCAAACAAATAGCGAACACTTGTGGCCCTGTGACATCGCGCATTGTCATCCATAAAAGTTCCATCGTTGTTTGGGCACATGAAGTCCATGAATGGCTGCAAGTGGTCTTCAAGTAGCTGAACATAAACCTTTCCATTCAATGATCGGTTCAGTTGGACCAGAGGACCCAATCCATTCCATGTAAAAACCGCCCACACTATTATGGAGACACCAACAGCTTGCACAGTTCCTTGTTGTCAACTTGGGTCCATGGATTCGTGGGTCTGCACCACACTCGAACCCTACCATCAGCTCTTACCAACTGAAATCGGGACTCATCTGACCAAGCCACGGTTTTCCAGTCGTCTAGGGTCCAACCGATATGGTCACGAGCCCAGGAGAGGCGCTGCAGGCGATGTCGTGCTGTTAGTAAAGGCACTCGAGTCGGTCTTCTGCTGGCATAGCCCAGTACAGCCAAAGTTCGCCACACTGTCGTAACGGACACGTCCGTCGTACGTCCCAAATTGATTCCTGCAGTTATTTCACGCAGTGTTGCTGGTCTGTTAACACTGACCATTCTGTGTACACGTCGTTGGTCTCGGTCATTAAGTGCAGGCGGTCGGCCACTGCGTTGTTCATGGTGGGAGGTTATGCCTGAAATTAGGTATTCTCGGCACACTCTTGACACTGTGGATCTCGGAATGTTGAATTCCCTAACCATTTCCGAAATGGAATGTCCCATGCGTCTAGCTCCAACTACCATTCCGCGTTCAAAGTCTGTTAATTCCCGTCGTGCGGCCATAATCACGTCAGAAACCTTTTCACATGAATCACTTGACTACAAATGAAAGCCCAACCAAATGCAATGCCCATTTATATATTTTGAACGCGATACTACTGCCACCTGTATATTTGCATATTGCTAGCCCATGACTTTTGTCGCCTCTGTGTAAGTCACCCATGATCACCGAAAACTAAAACCTATTCTTCCCTACTTGGTCCGACACAATTCCCTTTTATAAATATTTTCATAATATTTAATATTTTCGTTTATTATTGTTCGTTAGTATTGTTAGTAGTTAGGAATGAGCGGTTCATAAACAGTGTCGAAGAGGGAGGGACGACGTGACGAGCCGCGGCCATCTTGGATGTTGTCATATTTTGGTTTTTTTTCCTTTTTTCCCTCAAATTTCCCTTTTCCCCTCAAAAACAGAAAATGTACCAGAATATCCCTCAAAATTTCTCAAAATTTCCCTAAAAAAATATGCTATGCACAATTCGGCTGGTTTGCTCAGTACAGATGGACCCTGCTGAAAATTGTTCAATATCAGCCGGAATGTGCAATCAGGTACACGAGGCTCTCGAAAGGATCTTGTCTCTCCATCATGCAACTTCAACGAAGCTAGCGGCCTATCATAAAGGACGCTACTGCACATGACAATAAAGGGGCCTAACATATTAAACAATATTCTTGAAAGGGTCTCGTCACTAAAAAGCCAGCGCCATCCATCTTGGCTGAAGAATGTTCGTGCTCATTGCCCCCTATCATGCAACTTCGATGAAGCGAGCGATCTATCATAAAAGATGCCGCCACACACACAGGTAAAAAGCCTTCCCGCCAGTTGGTCCTATTTCACTTTCTTGCATTCCTGGCCAACATCGCCAATCGTGGTTCCTACTTCTTGCTCTCGCATTCCTACCAGATGTCCCTACCTCATACTCTTATATTCCTGTTTTTTCAGAGGATGGCATCCATTGGCAGTTAGTACCGACGACGGTCATTTTGGCAGCAAGTACCAATGGCCATATTGTTCCCCTACTTCATTCGGGTCTTCAGGAAATATGTAACGAGCATTCTTGACTCCTTCTGCCATCTTCAAACCACCTTTCAAAGAAAATTCGCTGGTTAAATGTGTGGGAATGTCGAGAGAAACATCATCCTTAACATTAGATACTTCATTAACACTGTCGCCATAGTCATAATAATCAATGCTGTCTTCATGATCGTCTTCACCTCCTGTTTCACCCTCAATATCAAATTTATTTTTCTTTGTGGGAGTCGCACAGTCATCATAAGTATTTAGAACCGACAACTGTTAATACTGAAGTTCGTCGACTACACGCGAACGTCTTGCAAGTGTACTTTCTATACATACTGACTCTACCAAACCTCATATGTCTCTCATTCCATCATTAGCATTAACTGTCTCGTCATAGTCGTCTGTGGAATCAGTACCATCGATGCAGCAGGGGATAATGACGACATCAATTGCTGGGTCTCAAAAGATGAATCCTTGCAGTTTTTGATGTGGTTCTTCAATATATCACCTTGCATAAACTACATGTGCCCATTTTCGAAATGTTTCATCGCGCGAAAAGGACTCTTTGTACAGACAGTTCTCTCATGTCACCGAGCATGGCAGCTATTTCTGAAGATCTTTCCACAGTAGCAACAGTGTTTTACATGTAATTTTCCAGAAGTGGGAGAAGGTACATCCATAGAGGTAAGCTCTACAGGAGATTTCGTACAATCATTAGCTTGCATCATCTTCATTAAAAATAACTAATTCCTTTCCAAAGTGGCAACATGTGTATCTACTTGGCCTAGTTATTGCTTTATATATATGTATATATGTATATATATATATATATATATATATATATATATATATACCCATTTCACCAGTGAGATTTAAGAATTGTTATGACTTAATTCAACCAGACATTTTATCTAGTTCCTTAATCACATTACCATGCAGTTATATCTTCAACAGTTTCTCCCAGACAAGTCCTTTGCTCAGCTTAAAATCATGGCCACACTTAAGACAGACAACTGACTCCTGCCAGCCCGCACCTTCACAATTAGCACCACATGCACCACAATCAGCACTGAACTCAGCACCGCACTTAGTACCGCATTTAGCACCACACTTTGTCCGACACACGCCATAAATGACCCATAATGACCCATAAATGACCAATAATAACCCATCAATGACCTATACCAGTGAGCTATACAGGAGAGAATGTGGGGGAGGGGGCATGGGCGAATGTCGAGTAGGCACAGTGGATGTTAAAGAAATCTGGTAAGGTGATAAAACTTACAGCCGGCGACTTGCAGGAGGATAGCGTAAGCGAAGCAGCGGAAATTTCAGTCACAGAGCATAGGAAAAAGTAAACAGAAGTGAAGTAGCGTTGTGCTAAGCGAACGTATTCGTTCACTGTGCCCGAGGCTCGGAGAACAGATGTGTCTCATTGGCCGAGCAGCAAGTATGTTACCAGATACTGAATGGTGAACATACCAACTCCACTGGTCACAAAGGCTAAACCATTTTATTTTGGAAATTAAATATTTTCATAATAATTTCTGATTTAACAAATTTTTGAAAGCGCAATAGTAACAATTGAATATCCGATGGTGTGCTGCAATACGGTGCAATCGATTACACTGATAATTAAAGGAATATTCTAAAATGAGACAAATATAATTGACGTGAACCAGGCGTTCACTGTTACCTTGGTGCCCACTGGGTCAGCCGCAGTAGTGACCTCCACTCCAGATGCAACACACCAGCAGGCGTGTGGGCAAGAGTGATAGTGTATTCAGTGTTATGTAATCAATCAGCGTTCATCAATATCGTTTATTCAGTGCTATGTAATTAATCAGAGTTCACCAATATAATTACATCAGTGCGACATAATTGATCGGAGTGCATCAGTATAGTTTATTCAGGGTTATATGTATTTATTCAGTGTCATAATTATCAAGTGTATTTGTGCCATGTGTGTAATTGCACCAGTGCAATTAATTTAATCAGCATCATTAATTATTCAGAGCTTAATAATTTAATCATTATTATTTCTTGGTTCAGTGTATCTATTCAATATTTATTTATATGATATTTATCGTGTTTAAAGACAGTCATCACATAACCAGCCAGCCAGGGACATGTGACTTTACTAAGTTGGCAATACAGCGGCTGATGGGATGCAAATATTTAATATTAATGATTTATTGTGTATTTGTGCAAGGGTAATTGTGTTTTGTTATGTAAGTTGTATAGGGTAATTGTGCTTGATTATTTTAATCTAAGGTATATAATTTTTTTACATCTCATTAGCATTTTTAAGTAGCATTTATGTTTCATCTTTCCAACCGCTTGGCGTCGGCACATGCTCAGGTAGCGGGAGCCAGGGCGGTTCTCAGCCCAGTACGCTACATCACTTCAACGCGATCGGACGTGGTAAGCCTCTCGTTTCTCAAGAACCTCGGTGCCAGCCCCTCAGCCTGCAACCTCACTCAGTAATCGTATCATCACATCATTCACGAAATAACTTGTATTTTATGTTACATCACACTGAGGAGAGAGCAGCGTCACGCACCTTAATTAATCGTAATCCATTAGTGTGTAATATTGTACGACCACGCGGTCACCACATGTCTGTTCGGTTAAGTGTTCAATAAAATAATCATCTTTCATATAACCAATAGTGCGTTCATTAATCCAGGCATGTGCGGCGGCCATACAGCTCGCATTTTCCTATTATCTGATGGCGTGTTACCTCGAGTCCCCTAGGGTGATTACCCACGACCCGACAACGTTGCTCAACACTGAGCTGGCGCCCGGCACTTTCACAACTCGAGGGGCACCGCGCGCCCAAACGTCTCCCTTCGACAAAGGTCGTACCAAGCGCACGTCATAAATGGCTTTCCCAACTAGTGGCCAGGATTTCGCAGCGCAATCACGTCAAAGTTGCGCGCCGACTTAGCGAAAAGGATTAGGGAAAGCCGTTATTTCACTACGCAGAATAATCGACTTAACTACAAGAACAGCAAAAACGTGAGTGCAATTCACAGTGTAATAATCTTTTGACGAACCACGTGCATAATATAACCTTAAACGCGTAACCAAATGGCGAAGGCGTGTCGCGTTACCCGGAAGCGCTTGTACCGAGCCTGTACCGGAAACACATGTCTCGTAACTGGATAACACGCGGGCCGCCCACGTGGCGTGCATATCGGGCGTGTGTGTGAATCGCGCGGAACATTTGCCATCCTCAAACATAGTTGATTTAATCAAGTGTGCACATAATTTTTTTTTTGTTTCTAACCTACTCTAAAAATAAGTGTTATGTATTAGTCCGTGGTAGGAACGGGATCATTACGTCTCAGGGCTAACCCCTTACGCTTACTAGGGAAGGAAAAACATGCAAGGAGACGTGCATCGCGGCAAAGAGGGAATGGGTTTCCCATGGCCGAGTTTGGCCATAAGAAATCTCCGTAATGTACTTATAGTTAACTAATTACATCTAGAAGAAGAAGGGAAAAACCGGCACAGACACTGTAAAAAACCCTTTCGACAGGAAAGAATTAAAAATTGTTACATGCATTATAAGAAAATGCTACAGGAGAAAGATAGGTGGGTATCATGATCTTTATTATTGGGAGAGGATAAACTAGTAGAGAGGTGGCTGGGATCTTTTCTTAATTTGCACTGGCTTAACCAGAGTGATGTGGAACATCACTCTGGTGGGGGGATAGCGCGACTGTGCTTCTCCCCCCGAATCCCCAGTGGATCCTGAAAACTTAAAAGAAAACTAAATTAGAGGTCAGGAGTGCCAGCAGATCTGACACTTACTAATCCACGACAAGATGGTAGTTGGCTGAAAGAAATATAATGGTGAATCTATGAACCTAATACTAAAGTAATCCACTAGGACATTTTTATTCCTACAAACTAAATTATTAATTATTCTAATTACTAGTTACTATTAATACTAGGTAGCCCCTGACCCATACCCCTATTGGTATGTGTGTCCCTAACCTGCGAAACAAGTGGTGGGTGAGGCTTTAACCCCACCTTCTACGAGTTCCCACATAACCATAATTATAGAACTTTAAATTACATATATGAATATATCTTTTTTCGTCAGGATGGAAAATTTTGGTGAAGGTAACACCAAGCATTAAAGAAACTAACTAACATTCCATACGAACACAGGCAATAGGAAACAAGATAACTAATGTGTTCTAGAACCCTGAACGACAAAATTAAATCTTAATGTAACCGTTTAATATAAAATAGTGAAAAGTATTCTCGTGTAACAGCAAAAGTGATATCTAACGACCGCCAATCGAACCTTGCATAGCTTAAACGAGCTCGAGTATCGGATGGAGTTAAGAGTGATTCCAGTGTGGCACGTAAAAAAGAAAAGCCGCCTAGTTTTCCGCAACAAGTAACTTGGGCGAAATAAGGCCGAATACCAGTAAACTAAACTGGACTTCAACTAACAGAAAATTTCAAATCTTACGTTTTATGAGCTTGCGCAAATCAAACGAAACGAACCCATTTGTAACCAATAACTGTCTGTGCAAAGAAGTGGCAAACGCGCGACGACTAGCGCAAGACATCTAAACCAACAACACGAAAATACTAGATAAAGTCATAAGCTTTATCTAGTATTTTCCATCTAATGGAAAACAAACAGTGTTATGTGTAGATTGTGCCTGACCACGCATTACCCGAAACTTTAACATAGACAGCCACGCATGCCAGTGCAGACAAAGATGGCCACACGCAGTGTTTCGATGGGAAACAAACATACAAAGTTTAGAAAGTGCAATATCAGACATATTTCGTAACAGAAGATACACAAAACAAATCACCTGTGCGGGAATTGGTGAAGGGACGATAACTTGTATGTACTGTAATCAGAAGCACCATGCCGTGTGCCTGAAAAGGACCGAGTGCGCGACCATGGGCATCACTGGAAAACTTCGTTGCGACAGGTGTGCACAGACTGAAAAAACCTCCAAACGGGACATCTTTCATCACCCCTCGGGACATTGCGGGGGTGAACAGTCTACAGACTCACCGTGGACTACGGCATCGTGCCCCTCCATTGACGGGAGTGAACGGGGCAACTGACAACCGTTCCCCAACGGGGCACCTAACTGATATCGAGGGAGACGCAGCACAATGGGGAAATCCATTGGTGCCACCCACCACATCAGGCTTCGGATGGCCTCTGCAACACCAAGAGGCCACGACAACAGCAGTGATGGCCCCTACAGTGGAGACGGGCACAACACCAGCCTGCTTCCAGTCCCTGCCCACATTTGCTGGAGACGAGGAGGACCCGCACGCGTTCCTGAGAGACGTCACAGGACGAATTACAAGTTACAGTGTCGACAAAGTTGAGTGGCCCATTTGTTCCGGTGCGCAGTTATCGGGGGAGGCACGCATGTGGTGGAAGACCATCAACCATTACGGCCTGCAATGGGCAGATTTTCAGTCCGCATTCATCAGACATTTTGGGTCAACTTATGGAACACTACAAGCCCAGAGCAGGGCAGTACTAGAAACACAAGGGGAGTGGGAAACCCTAACCGCATTCACTACACGAAAGGTAAACACAATAAGACACTTCTATCCTAACCTCAAAGACTCAGACATTTTGCAGATAGTAGTTTCGATAGTGAAAACAGAGTTCAAATTGGGTTAAGCACAATCATTCACAATAGCGTAAAACAATTTCTGATGTCTGTGGCTTTGGTAGTCCAGGCCAACCTCGAAAAGGTGCACCATAGGGGGAGAGAGGGAACACCTGAAGCATGGCCCCATAATAACAGTGCATGGAGGGGGGATTCACAGCCCTCAGCTGGATTCGGCAGGAGGAGGGCGAGCCAGACCGAACAACAGGACAAGGGGAAGCGAGAAGTTGGCACATTCAAATCAACTCACCCAAACACGTCAACTGGAAACGGACAGACAGGAGCAGTTCGGAGAGAGCCCCCCCTCCTACTCGTGCCAGTTCTGTCCAGGCCAGCAGTACCACTGGCACAACAAGTGCCCCATTGTAAACAGTGGAAGGCAGCCAAGTATGAGAAGTGACAGACCACCGACAGCGGGAAACTAGCTCGCAGGGTAGGCGAGCCGGACGCTCACTACCCCAGGCCAAAGCATCAACAAAGAAGGGAACGACATCATAGAACAATAGCCAGGCCCCCCCCCCCACGACAAATTGTGCTACAACAGATAACCGGGGGCATTCACAGGATGATCAGGATACCGGTCACCAAAATAATATTCAGTGTTTAGCACTAGTGGACACGGCCGCATCACACAACTTTGTAAGAACAGGATTAATAAATGAGGGAGCGATCAGACCGACAAAACAAGTCATACAACTAGCCACACACCAACACACAGGGCAAGCCTTCGGGGCAGTGACAATCTTTGTCCGGATCCGAGACGTAGAAACCACCACTACAACCCTAGTGTCGGCAGAGCTGCGGGAAAATACCATACTTGGTATCCCCTGACTCACAGAACAGAATACCATTGTAGAGCCAGTGGCCTGCAGGATCCATTTTGACAAAAAGGAACGATGTACCATTTAGAAACTGGAACCAAGGACCACTAGTTGCACACCATGCGCCCAGTTGGATGAACTGGACCACGAGGTGCCTGAAACATGCAGGGAGGCGGTCCAGAGAATCCTTCAGGAGAGACGGGATGTGTTTGCGGATGCAGATCCCCTAAGGCGAACAACTATTGCCGAACACGCAATACCGTTAGAACACGACCGCCCAATTTTTGCAGGACCTCGCAGCTACTGACCACACCAGTGCGCTATCATCGAAGAGCAGATTAGGGAGATGTTAGCCGAAGGCGTCATCGAACCCACACACAGCAAATACAACAGCGTCATCACATTGGCACCATATAAGGAAGGTACGTGGCGTTTCTGTGTGGACTTTCGCCCCCTCAATTTGGTGATGCAAAGCGCTCCACCACCATACATCAGTATGAAGGATGCGTTACACACACTAGGACAAGCAAAAGTCATGACGTCGCTAGACTTGCGCAGCGGATACTGGCAGGTCCCAATCAAGCCAGGAAACTGCCACAAGACAGCGTTCACCACCCCTGATGGGCGCGTTTTCAGTTCTGTTCCATGCCCTTCGGGTTAAAATGTGCACCTGCCATGTTCCAAGCCATGATGGTACAAGTGCTCGATGGATATGTAGAGGAGTTTACCCTCGCATACCTGGACGATATGATCATCTGGTCTGAGAACTGGGAAGACCGTATTAAGCACCTGTTGCTTGTGCTGGAACGCTTAGCGATTAACAACTTGACCTGTGCAAACCGGAAGTGCCACATAGGGAAACCCAGCATTCAGTACCTTGGGCACTTAGTGGACGAAAACGGTAGTAGGCCAACGCCGGAGCAGCTTCCTTCATCGACCAGCACGAGGTACCTAAAACTCGCAAACAGCTCAGGAAGTTATTCGGGTTGGTCAACTGGCTAAGGGAAAATATTAGGGACTTTGCGACGATAACGGCACCCCTAACAGAAACCGAACCGTAAATTCCAGTGGAACAGCGAACACGAAATCTGCTTCCAGGAACTGAAGAGGAGGTTCCGGCAGTGCACATCTCTTGCTAGTCATGGTCCCAGTAGGCGCCTATACCTGCAAACGGATGCCAGTGAGAAGGGCCTAGTTGCCGTACTATTTCAGTTAGGAGACAACAACGAGCGCCAAATAATCGAATACAGTAGCACCAAGTTTGGGCTGACTGAGGGTCGGTACGATGTGAATGAAAGGGAATGTTTGGCCGTAGTTTGGGCGGTGAAGCGTTATAGAGCATACCTAGAGTACCAGCTCTTCACTCTACGGACGGAGAACCGGTGCTTCTCTGATTACATTCAATGAGGGAAGCCAGAAGCAAACTCGCCCGGTGGGCATTGTCGTTACAATCATACGACTTTGTTGTGCAACATGTCCCCGGAGCAGAGAACCAACTGGCCGACGAACTGTCGAGGACACCAGGCACCGAGGTAGCCATCGACAGGGACGAGTGGGACAACTTGCTACCCCCCAATGTCAACATTGCCACAACAACCAATAACAGACAGGCAATTTGCAATGCCATAGGATCAACACCAGACCAAGAACCCAGGCTTGATGAGCTTAAGGCGTTAGTGATCGGCGCACAGCACCACTGTCCACAAACACAGGCCAGATTGACTAGAATAGGACATGGAGATGGGGAATTGTGGCGAATCCGGGACACACACCTAGAGACCCGTCAGCATCACCCCGATGCAGCCTGGTGCCTCTATGTACCTGCAGGGGTACGAGAGCAAGTACTAAAGCATGCACACGACAACTATTTTGCCGGTCACCCTGGGGCGACCTAGATGGCCAGAAACCTCCACAGGCACTTACAGTGGCTGGGGGCTAGCAGAGATGTGCGCAGGTATGTGAGGAAGTGTGTCCCCTGCAATCACTTCAAAAGCAGGCGGTCAGATGGGGTGATGCAACAACAACCCAGGGTGCCAAAGGAACTCTTTGAGACCGTGCCCCTGGACCTCATGGGCCCCTACGCCCGCACTTCCACAGGAAAGAGGTTTATCCTGGTCGTAAACGACTCATTCTCTAGGTGGACTGAAGCATACCCAATCTCCAGCACACACAATTGCAAGAACACTGGAAACCGAGTTCTTTCCTCGCTGGGAGTACCCACAGGTCTTTCTCACAGACAACAGTACCCAGTTCACTGGGAGACACTGGCGTGAACTGTGTACTCGTTGGGGAGTAAGGCAGCATACAACCCCCATATACCACCCGAGGGCAAACCCCACAGAAAGGCGGAACCAGGACCTCACGACACAACTGCGTCTGAGAGTGGGTAAAGACCACACCAGCTGGGCCGAACACCTACCCGCAACTCTATTCACCATCAGGAGGCGGGTGAACCTCGCCACAGGTCAGACTCCATCAGCGGTTCTGCAGGGCCGCGAACTGATGATGCCTGGAGAGTTTGCCGCATGCCAACCGGAGTCAGCAGAAGAGCCAGAGGATGGGGCTGCCAGGAAACACTGCAGGGAGGAAGAGGAAACAGCACCTCACCTCAATCAGGACAACTACATCCGGGAGTGGATGCCTGCCACTACGAGAGTGCCGCGGCGTTTAACACCTGGCCAACTGGTGTACATCAAGGAGCACCGGGTCTCCAGCAGCACCAAGAACTTCTGCGCCGGGATCGCCCAGAAATGGAGCGGACCGCACACACTTGTGAAGCCGCTGGAGTATACCACATACCTCATCAGCAGCAGCAGGAGGAGGGCCGCCATCCACCGCGACGACCTGAGATTGGCAGTGGGGACGACGCCAGATCAACAGGTGGTCGAACCGCAACAAAACAATACACCAGTCGCCACCAGAAGGGAAGTCGGGAGGCAGAGCCCCGACAGCGACGGCAGAGCTCTTCGGCGCATCTTCTCCGGCAGGATGCCCGGCGTGTCAACGCCCGCGAGGGACGTGGAGAAGGAGGAGGTGTCCGAGGGAGGACCACTGTCACCAGCAACCAACATGACATGCATCAGTGCAGACCTGGAGGGGTCACCCAGCAGCAATGCGATGCCCCGCATCATGATGCTGGTCAGAAGGAATGCTGCCGAAGGCGAAACACCAGAGCCACCTGTGGGACCGAGCTTCCCACAGGGCAGCCCTCTGGATGGCTTCGCCTCAGCAACCACAGCAGGACCAAGAGCGGGGGACTTCGCTCCAGAGGACGTCGGCCAAAGCGACAGTGGTTGCATAACGAGGTTCCGCAGCCTTTCACCGGTGCCCTCTCCTCCCCCCTCGTCAACATCAATATCGCACCATCCTCCCCACCTCAGCAGCAGCAGCCAGGAGGAGTCCGAGGAGGAGGGGCCCACCACCTCTCTCCACCGCTCCAAGCGGCCACGTCAGCAGGTGCGTTCGGCATGCCCCACATGTGTTGGGGACAAACCCCGCCTGCATCTACATGCCATGGGACACCAGCAACACCATTACCAGCGGCAACCGCAGCAGCAGGAGTCAGCTCCCAGAGGCGCATGCCTTACTCACTGAGGCCCCGCCACCAGCTGAAGCACCCATTACATGCTGTGCCTAACAGTGTGGTGGGACATCGGAGGGACCTCACAGTCAAGTGGTCACCAGAGGAGGGGCCGTTTGACGTGAACCAGGCGTTCACTGCTACCTTTGTGCCCACTGGGACTGCCACAGTAGTGTTATCCACTCCAGCTGCACCACACCAGCAGGCGTGTGGGCAAGAGTGATAGTGTATTCAGCGTTATGTAATCAATCAGCGTTTGTCAATATTGTTTATTCAGTGCTATGTAATTAATCAGAATCCACCAATATAATGACATCAGTGCGACATAATTGATCGGAGTGCATCAGTATAGTTTATTCAGGGTTATAAGTATTTATTCAGTGTCATAATTATCAAGTGTATTTGTTCCATGTGTGTAATTGCACCAGTGTAATTAGTTATATCAGTATCATTAATTACTCATTAGCATTTTTAAGTCGCATTTATGTTTCATCTTTCCACAGCTTGGCATCAACCGCGCTCAGGTAGCGGGAGCCGGCACGGTTCTCAGCCCAGTAAGCTACATCACTTCAATGCAGTCAGACATGGTAAGCCTCTCGCTTCACAAGAACCTTGGTGCCAGCCCCTCAGCCTGCAACCTCACTCAGTAATCGTATCATCACATCATACACGAAATATCTTGTATTTTATGTTACATTGCACCAAGAGGAGAGCAGCATCATGCGCCTCAATTAATCGTAATCCTTTAGTGTGTTATATTGTACGACCACATGGTCACCACATGTCTGTTCGGTAAAGTGTTCAATAAAATCATCATCTTTCATATAACTAATAGTGTGTTCATTAATCCAGGCGTGCGCAGCGGCCATACAGCTCGCATTTTCCTATTATCTGAAGGTGTGTTACCTCGAGTCCCCTAGGGTGATTACCCACGACCCGATAACATTGCTCAACACTGAGCTGGCGCCCTGAACATCCGCGCGCCCAAACACATCCCGTCGACAAGGGACGTACCAAGTGCAGGTCATAAATGGCTTTCCCAACTAGGGGCCAGGATTTCGCAGCGCAATCACGCCAAAGTTGGGCGTCGACTTAGCGACAAGGATCAGGGAAGCCATTATTTCACTACGCAGAATTATCGACTTAACTACAAGGACAGCAAAGACGTGAGTGCAATTCACAGTGTAATAATCTTTTGAGAAACCATGTGCATAATATAACCTTAAAGGTGTAACCAGGTGGTGAACGCACGTGGTGAAGGCGTATTGCATTATCTGGAAGCGCCTGTACCGAGCCTGTACTGGAAACACATGTCACGTAACCTGATAACATGCGGGCCGCCCATGTAGCAAGCCTGTACGGGAAACACGTGTCGCGTAGCCTGATAACATGTGGGCCGCCCACGTGGCGTGTATATTGGGCGTGTGTTTGAATCGCGTGGATCCTCAAACATAGTTGATTTGATCAAGTGTGCACATAATTATAGAACTAAATTACATATATGAATATATCTTTTTTTGGTCAGGGAGGAAAATTTTGGTGAAAGTAACAGGAAGCATTAAAGAAACTAACTAACCTTCCATACGAACACAGGCAATAGGAAACAAGATAACTAACGTGTTCTAGAATCCTGAAGGGCAAAATTAAATCTTAATGTAACCTTTAATATAAAATAGTGAAAAGTATTCTTGTGTAAGAGCACAACTGATATCTAACGGCTGCTAATCGAACCTTGCATAGCTGAAACGCGCTCGAGTATCGGATGGAGTTAAGAGTGATTCCGGTGTTGCACGTAATAAAGAAAAGAAGACATGTTTTCCCCAACAAGCAACGTGGGCGACATAAGGCCGAATACAAGTAAACTAAACTGGTCTTCAACTAACAGAAAATTTGAAATCTTTTGTTTTAGGTGCTTGAGCAAATCAAACGAAACGAACCTATTTGTAACCAATAACTGTCTGTGCAAAGAAGTGGCGAACGCGCGACGACTAGCGCAAGACATCGAAACCAACAACACGAAAATACTAGATAAAGCCATAAGCTTTATCTAGTATTTTCCATCTAATGGAAAACAAACAGTGTTATGTGTAGATTGTGCCCGACCACGCATTACCCGAAACTTTAACATAGACAGCCACGCATGCCAGTGCAGACACAGATGGCCACATGCAATGTTTCAATCGGAAACAAACAGACAAAGTGTAGAATGTGCAATATCAGACATTTTTTGTAACAGAAGAGGCGCAAAACAAATCACCTGTGCAGGAATTGGTGAAGGGACGATAACTTGTATGTACTGTAATCAGAAGCACCATGCCATGTGCCTGATGAGGACCGAGGGCACGACCATGGGCATCACTGGAAAACTTTGTTGCGACGGGTGTGCGCAGACTGAAAACACCTTCAAAAGGGACATCGTCCATCACCCCTCGGGACATTGCGGGGGTGAGCAGTCTGCAGACTCACCGAGGACTACGACATCGTGCCCCTCCATTGACGGGTGTGAACGGGGCAACTGACAACCGAGCCCAAGGGGGCACCTAACTGATATCGAGGTAGACGCAGCACAATGGGGAAACCCATTGGTGCCACCCACCACATCAGGCTTCGGATGGCCTCTGCAACACCAAGAGGCCACGACAACAGCAGTGATGGCACCTACAATGGAGACGGGCACAACACCAGCCCGCTTCCAGTCCCTGCCCACATTTGCTGGAGACGAGGAGGACCCGCACGCGTTCCTGAGAGACGTCACAGGACGACTTACAAGGTACAGTGTCGACAAAGTTGAGTGGCCCATTTGTTCCGGTGCACAGTTATCGGGGGAGGCACGCATGTGGTGGAAGACCATCAACCATTACGGCCTGCAATGGGCAGATTTTCAGTCCGCATTCATCAGACATTTTGGGTCAACTTATGGAACACTACAAGCCCAGAGCAGAGCAGTACTCGAAACACAAGGGGAGTGGGAAACTTTAACCGCATTCACTACACGAAAGGTAAACACAATAAGACACTTCTATCCTAACCTCAAAGACTCAGACATTTTGCAGATAGTAGTTTCGATAGTGAAAACAGAGTTCAAATTGGGTTAAGCACAATCATTCACAATAGCGTAAAACAATTTCTGATGTCTGTGGCTTTGGTAGTCCAGGCCAACCTCGAAAAGGTGCACCATAGGGGGAGAGAGGGAACACCTGAAGCATGGCCCCATAATAACAGTGCATGGAGGGGGGATTCACAGCCCTCAGCTGGATTCGGCAGGAGGAGGGCGAGCCAGACCGAACAACAGGACAAGGGGAAGCGAGAAGTTGGCACATTCAAATCAACTCACCCAAACATGTCAACTGGAAACGGACAGACAGGAGCAGTTCGGAGGGAGGGCCCCCCTCCTACCCATGCCTGTTCTGTCCAGGCCAGCAGTACCACTGGCACAACAAGTGCCCCATTGTAAACAGTGGAAGGCAGCCAAGTGTGAGAAGTGACAGACCACCGACAGCGGGAAACTAGCTCGCAGGGTAGGCGAGCCGGACGCTCACTACCCCAGGCCAAAGCATCAACAAAGCAGGGAACGACATCATATAACAATAGCCAGCCCCCCCCCCCTACGACAAATTTTGCTACAACAGATAACCGGGGGCACTCACAGGATTATCAGGATACCGGTCACCAAAATAACATTCAGTGTTTAGCACTAGTGGACACGGCCGCATCACACAACTTTGTATGAACAGGATTCATAAATGAGGGAGCGATCAGGCCGACAAACCAAGTCATACAACTAGCCACACACCAACACAGAGGGCAAGCCTTCGGGGTAGTGACAATCTTTGTCCGGATCCGAGACGTAGAAACCACCACTACAGTCCTAGTGTCGGCAGAGCTGCGGGAAAATACCATACTTGGTATCCCCTGACTCACAGAACAGAATACCATTGTAGAGCCAGCGGCCCGCAGGATCTATTTTGACAAAAAGGAACTATGTACAGTTTAGAAACTGGAACAAAGGACCACTAGTTGCACACCATGTGTCCAGTTGGATGAACTGGACCACGAGGTGCCTGAAACATACAGGGAGGCGGTCCAGAGAATCCCTCAGGAAAGACGGGATGTGTTTGTAGATGAAGATCCCCTAAGGCGAACAACTATTGCCAAACACGCAATACCGTTAGAACACGACCGCCCAATTTTTGCAGGACCTCGCAGCTACCGATCACACCAGTGCGCTATCATCGAAGAGCAGATTAGGGAGATGTTAGCCAAAGGCGTCATCGAACACAAAAACAGCAAATACAACAGCGTCATCATATTGGCACCATGGAATGAAGGTACGTGGCGTTTCTGTGTGGACTTTCGCCCCCTCAATTTGGTGATGCAAAACGCTCCACCACCATACATCAGTGTGAAGGATGCGTTACACACGCTAGGATGTGCAAAAGTCATGACGTCGCTAGACTTGCGCAGCGGCTACTGGCAGGTCCCAATCAAGCCAGGAGAACGCTACAAGACAGCGTTCACCACCCCTGATGGGCGACGTTTTCAGTTCTGTGCCATGCCCTTCGGGTTAAAATGTGTAACTGCCACTTTCCAAGCCATGATGGTACAAGTGCTCGATGGGTATGTAGAGGAGTTTACCTTCGCATACCTGGACGATGTGATCAACATGCAGTGGTAACTTGCTCATGTTTATATAACACAAAACATCATCATCTTAATTTAAATTGTAAATTCTGCTTATGGGTTTTATGTATTCCCCAAGATAAAATTACACTACATTGATTTTGTTAACTAAAAATCATAACAAAAAAAAATCCATTAACTAAAACACATTATATATTTTGTTTCAATATGTTTAACAATTTAATAGTTTCTATACCAGATGGCAATGTGTTGAAAAACTTTATGGTAGAGTTGAGAGGACCTTTTGAGACATTTGATGTATTATGAAACGTTAAGTGTAATTTATCTTTGCACTGCGTTAAATACACACGAATACCAGGATTTTGCAGCTGTCCTCTAAATGTCTACTTATAAGCAAAGAATACCATTGCATAAATATATACAGACCTGAAATGGATATACTGTCAAGTGTTCTAAATGTTTTTTGCATGATGCTATATTGCTACTGTTAGTCAAAATTTTTACCATCATTCATTTTGTTATCTAAAAATCCTTACGTCATTGGTGGAGTTATCCTAAAAAACAACCCATCACACATATGAATCTACATAATCATGGTAAAAACCTTTCATAGACTGAAAACTAATACATTTGTTGATACTGTTTTTGTGGCAAAGCACATTTTTCTAATTTAGATGTTCATCAGTATATATTCCTAAAAGTTTCTCACATCTGTCCTGGATATGATTCCATTATTTCCTGTCAATAAGGGTACACAGGATTCATGAGCTTGAGTTGGTACTGTTCAAGGTTAGTTTGCCCAAGTTGAACCAGTTCGTAAGGCCCAAAATTACTTTCTTTAGTATGCCAATATCTCGGAAGTGATAGCCAAAGGACAATGGTCCAAATCCCATCAACTAGACTACATTAGTTTCTGTACACGTAAAACCACTTTAAAAGGTTAAATTGAAAGGATACCTACTTTAAAAAATAATATCACTTGTATGCCTAAAATTAATCTAACAATATAAAATAAATAAAGAGAAAAAATAAATATATGTAAACAAAAAAAATCTTGTACAACAATGACAATAATATACAAAAACAACAGTACCACTGGTCATAATTTGTATATTCATCTATTGAGTAAAAGAAGCATGGAATAAGTTAAATATTCATGGACTTGCCTTTAATTTTTAAAAGTCTGATTTACCCAGAAGTTTAATGCTACGTGGCATTCTAAGGAAAATCTTTAATTCCACTGATGCAAATTTCATTTGTTTTAATAGCACATAGTAATTGTTGATGAATTCAAATTGTTACATTAACACCGAGACACAATTTTACAAATACTCACAATCAACAAAGCCCTACAGAAAATAAACACACAAACACTTCAGTAATTACCTATCTCGTATTTCATATTGTAATTTCAGTCCACAAACACAAAGAAAAACATTTTATTCAATTATTTTTCCATGAAACACAACACTGGACCATCTCAAGATGCACTCAGTACGCAAATATGGGTTGTTATGATGGTGCTCAGCATAACGACAAGAGATGGAGGGGATGAAGACAGAAATGTCTCACCATCATTGCAAGACATGTCACCATAGCTTTTTATAATCCTTCCATAGATTCTGTGCATTGCTACATAAAAACCTCTTCTCCCCATTGGAGTTTTAGAGGTAAACATACATGTACTCACACAAACTTCAGTATCTAACATATACAGTTATGCTGTTTTAATTTCACAGTCTGCCAATTTGTGTGTATACTTGGCACTAACGTTCATCACCTTGTGTGATCATAATTTATGATGTGATATTTACCTCAATATCACTTAAACAATATTAGTTTGTCAGTTTTGATGGCACTGTTCGCACAGACACTAAATGTGCTTGCCCTTACAAACTTTGATATAGTCTGGCCAGAGACTATACTCCCCTTTTTACTTTATTTATTTATTTATTTACACCAGTTGGATATTACAAATAACTTTTTTACAGTAATAGTCTGCTTAGCAGACAGTTTGCCTTAAGTGGAGGCAGACTCAATTAAGAAGTTACATACAGATGGGCAGTAAGGGAACAAATATCAGATAAATACACACAGTCTTGCCATAAAACTAAACAGACTGATCAGAGTACCATGCCTACGTGATTATATCGTAGGCAACGCAGTATTATATAGCACATACAATTTTTACATATACTTTGTAGGCAGAAAACATGAACTGATATAAGCAAAATACCATATATGACAGGGAACATAGTAGTAAATTATATTCATAGCTGTCATAATTGGAAATCCAAATGCAGTTTGGTCACACAGGTCGGAAAGACAAATCAAGTTATCATAAACACCAAGAGAGCATATTAGTAAAATACAAGCAATAGAAGAAATAACAAATATCCAGTTACAGTTTACCCACTTAGGTCAGTAGGAGATTTCAAGTTACTTAAACACTAAGAGAGAGATCAACATAATGATACACTTAGATAAGATACATTGCTTAATTGATAGATTCATCATAGCTTTTCACAACATTGAAGATAGGTTAATTTAATAAAAAAATTAAGGGAATTGAGTCAGTATGATTAAACATTATGCCAGTCATTAATGGTTTTAATTATCCAGTCTTTCACTACTTTTTAAATATTGCCTTATTTTTTGTAACTTATATTCTTTGAGGGTAGAATTGTATAACATATATCGAGAAAAAGTGATAGCAGATAGACCATAATTAGTACCGACATGATCTAAGCATAGAGTACCAGATTTTCCGGTAGAGTACGTATGCAGCTGTCTTGATTTGAGTTTATTATCTGAGAGCATTTAATGTATTGTGACTATTATATTCAGTGAATAGAGGCATCAAATAGGCAAAATGTCACTTTTAATACAGATAACCTGCGTGTGATGGTGCCTGGACAGTCCAAATACTGTTCTCAGTGCTTTATTTTGCGCTATCTGTAGAGGTAGAAGGAAACACTGTCCATCTATAACCCAAACAAGGCTCAGGTATTGGAGGTGGCTATTCATTGTAGAACAATATGTAAGTACTATAATCATATATTTTCCTTATTGCACCTAAACCAGATAGTAATTTTTTTTTTAGCACAAACTTACAAGGTCCAAGTACACTGCCCTGTGGTACTCCGTAATCACCTTGCAGTAATCACTTTGGATACCACACACTGTTACAAGTTGTTTCCTATTAACCAGGCAGCTCCTGATAAGCTGCAAGGGGACTCCTCTTACACCACTAAATTCAAGCTTGGTAAGTGATAGATCATGATCAACCATATCAAAGGCCTTACACAAGTCTGTAGATAGTCCGACAGCATAGTCTCCCTTGTCGATTGAAAGTTGGATTGTATTTACTAAGTTGATAGTGGCCTGTCCTGCATTATGTGACGGTCTAAAGCCATATTACTCCTTAAACAGAAAGTCATTCTTTGGTAAAAGCTAAACAGTCTGTTAATTACTTTTTCAAAAATTTTCTTAATTGTTGGTAAGACAGAGATAGGGCAATCATTACCTGGTACTGTTTGACTGTCTCCCTTGCGTACTGGGAAATTTTTTAGCATTTTTACGATAAGAAGGATAAACCACTGTTTTCATTATAGTATATGCAGCCACAGTTAACCAAGGAATTACGTGTGCTGTACAGTTATTTAGTCGAACTGTAATGTTATTAACCCCCGGCCAAACACTGGCTTTGATACCATTTATAAGGGATTTGATTTCTGCCTCATCCATCGGAGTCAGGAATAAAGAGTTGCTAGCTATTGCAGTAGTGTTTTAATTACTTATCAATAATAAGGATATCGTATAATATCTGCATTTAAGTCAAAGAGCTACATTTGTAATATACTTACAGAGAGAGTTTACAATGTCTGCTGGCTTTTTTAGTGCTATATTATTTTTGTTCATTGTGAGCTCTATAAGTACACTTATATTTCGCTTTCTTCCTACAACTAAATTCATATTTTTCCAGGTTTTTTTAAGTTACTGGAGCATCCCAGAAAGATTGAAGTATAATACTGACTTAGGCATTTTATTTTAAGAGAGGGTAGTCTATTATTCAATTCTCTTAATCTTTCCTAAATGTGCAGGGTAAACCTGCTCTTTCTAAATTTTTTTGTAAAGTATTTTCCAATCTTGGACAAATTTTCTTAATTCAGGAGTAACCCAGGGAATGGAGCATTTTTCCTTAGTGTTTATAGAGTTTTTGTAAAAATAGCCTCATCAACTGCAGTGACATTAGAAAGTATATTATCAATTAGATTACTCGTACTTTCAGTTTTCCTGGTTGCATACATGTTATTGCACAAGGTATTCCCGAGTGCAGTGTAGATAACTTCATAGCACTTCAAGTGTGGACAATCTCTGAAATAATTAATGTTCAAATTGCCAGTCACTAGTGTTTCTCCTTTATATTTGTTAGGATCTTCTTCCAGAACAGCTAGAAATGCATTTACATTAGTTTGTGGTGGTCTATAATGTCCATTTATATTTGTGATCTTATTCTTATGTCCTGTGTTAATTTCAATCCAAACTTAATACTGTGAGGGCTCAGATTTACCTAGTAGTTTGTTGCAAGTTGCAACTGACACATACGACAAGTCCAACACCTAGTATAGACTCTCTACACGCAAAGTAACCGGTACATCCTTGAATGTTATTATTTTCTACATCATCATCATAATGCAGCCAATTTTCAGCCACAACAATTACATTTGGTTTGGTAGCCAATCTATCAATCAGTTGTAATATATCAATTAGTTTGATTGTAAGACTTTAACATTTAAAATAATTAGGTCATAAGGCAGAGTACTTGCTCCAATAATGTTATTTTAATCAGTAATATTGCTAAATTTATAATTTGGGTTATGTATTAAGTCCTCAGCTTCAGTTTCATTTGACTAGTGCAATTTAGCAAGAGATCATCAATGCCATCACTTATAGCAGTGTTAAGGTTCATAAATATTCACATTTTTGGAAAACGTAAGTCAGGCTACCGGTACCTGGAAGCAAAGTAACACCCAGCAGAAGTTGTTTCAACATAACACACAACACACAACTCCTATCACTATATAGACAAGGTATATAAAAGCATAGCATGTTGGCATGTATAACTACTGGGCTGTAATACTGGTGTTTTAGTGTTAGCCAGAAGCATTAAGTATTTACAGTCAATAGGACTACAGACCACAGTTATTATACCAGTCTTACAATTGATTAAAGTGCACCTTAACATGGTTGGCACATAAATAGGTATTATTAAGTCACATGTATGCACTTTCGCACTTTCATTGCACACACCTGATTTATAGTTACCAAACACATTAACGATATTAACAGTTACACGGTTGGCAGCAGTAAATTAAGACTTATGTTACCAATTTTCTTGCATACCTTTGAGTAGGTCATCACGTCTTACTATTTGAATTGCTTTGACTGATTCTGTCTTCCTGACATATATTTTACAGTCTTTTGTCTACACGAATTAAAAACCCTGTTGTTTCAGAGCCTTTGCTTTCTTTAGCAAAAGTCTGTATTGTTTAGCCAAATGTTCCTTTAAGTATATTGTGTAAGGTATACCATGCAATTCAAGATTAATTCGCAAGTACTGAGAGGTCTTCATTTTCGAGTTTTAATTCTTCAACGTCATGGCGACAATTCCCTATCTCGGCAAGCACATTTTCAAAGTCCTTTTTCTTGGCGTCCATCTAAGCCTGGATGAAGATAATAGAGTCTTTTAGTTCTTGTCGCAGTTACTGTATTTCTTCCACTAAGGGTAATTATTCAGAGTAGCAGCTTTTCTGAAGAAAACATCCTAGACCCACAAAAGTAGCATACATGGGTTCTGCACAGCTTACCCTTTTAATATTGAACAGGGCGTGATGGTAAAATAAGTAGAACGTACTAAATAAAATAGATAAGCAGTTCGTCCGCTTTGTTTACGTCGGACGCCTTGATGTTTGGTGGAGTAATGCTGTAGTAACATAAACAAATGCACATTTTGCCGCCTCTGTGTGTTAGTTGCAGTTTAGATGAAAGGCAGTGCAGTTTGTGGCGAGTGGTGTGTGTGTGTGTGTTGCGCATGTCCGAATCCGACAGTGCGAGGGTTTATGATTTACAAATGGAGGGTGCAAGAACGAGTGCTTCTGATCGTAATATTCGGCTATGTGGCGGGTGTTACTTGGACATTTTAGTAGTTCATGGTGTTTTGTCAAGAGAGGTAAGGTGCATGACAGTTGAATTGGCCAAGAACAGTGGAATTGTACCCGCCGCTTACCTAGGTGAGTTAATTCATATACTTCCGGTGTGTTTTGCTGTTACTTTAAAACCCTAAAATCCTACATTAGACTAAAATCGTAGGTTAGATTAAAACCCTACAATCTTAGGTTAGATTAATGATGTAAAAAAGTGATTTGCGCATCGTGGGGTTAGGTTCAGTTAGGTTAGGTGGGTACACATTACGAAATTGGGTAGACAAATGTTAAATTGAGGTTTTTTTGTACTTTTTGTGGGTGCATTTCTAGTGATTTTACCCCACAATTTTTCTAATATTCATAGCCCTCCCAACTATCATATTTGTGGTTTGTAATGGTAATACATCAATGCCCCTAGTAAATTTGTGTTCTGTGTAATTAGTAGAGTGGAAATATGCCACTTTCCGTGATTTTTTCTTTTATTTACAGAAAAGTTGCTACTCTGAATAATTATCATGCAAATTACCATGTTGCTGCCCTTGACTGTTGTGACTAAGCGCCATGAATGAAAGTAAAACAGTATGCTGTATCCACTGTTACTTTTAGCGAAGAAAATTTGAACTCGGGTAGCTTTCGTTCCAGGGTTGTGCAGTACATAGTGAGAAGAGTTGCTGTGTTCCAGCTGTCACAGTGTCATACACGAACTGTAGTACAACTCCGATGGCGTGGGTCACATAGGTAGTCCAGTGCTCGCTGCTTTTATTGGCACACATTTCCAAACGCCCGTCTGCTACACACCATCGCTCGTTGGTTTTTGTTGCTCACTCTTTCACCAGTCTTTGTGTCACTGAGAAAATTTGTTGTGCTTGAATTACACGTGCATAGATGACCGTAGATGTAGGGTTCAGGGAAGTGGCTGTTAGCTGCGTGCACATGACTGTGTTGTCTGCTGAATAGGTTTTTTTGGTTTGTGTCATTTAGTTTATGTACTTGGATTCAAATTTATCGCCAACTGTGGCGATAACCATGGCCGTTCCCAATATTGGCTTGTGGTAACATCTAAGAAGGAAAACAGAAAGTTACCGTTACTCCGTTTTACTGGACGTCACGCAGCAGGAATGTGTTACAAAGGCTACTGTGTGGAAACATTTTATGGACATTTGGGCTGGGTATGCGTTATTCGAGCCACTTAACAGAGTTTAATCGATAATTACAGTAAACAGTGTGCAGAATCGGGCTTTGTGTGGTACTGAAACTACTGCATAGCGCGCCCTTGCGATTGTTTATACAAATGTATTTAATCACTAGAATTATATAATGCATTAAGTGTCGCGTTTATCATTTTTGCGATTCACTGTGAATGAGAGCGTTTTTAAGTTTAGCCGAGCGGTGTACATTCCATAACCGCAATTGTTTATGTTATCACCGGCCCGGCATTTTGGAACATCAGCGCAAAGTGTTAAAATGTCTCAACACCAAATTTAAGACATGTTTGCACCTAGTGAAGTGCCATATAAACAGACATCTGACCTTGGCCGATGAAATTGACAACAGTTCGAGTTGGGCGGGACTTTTCAAGGCAACGTGCTGCGATTTTCAGCAGCTGAAAACAGACTTCGAGGCAATCCATCAGCAACTTGCTGTTCAAGCAGTAGGTCTGAAGCCAGCGAGAGGAAGCTCGAGAAGTCTGACGATGCCTTCCATAGAATACAGGAAGTTTTCAACAAACTTGTTTTGATCCAAGTAGTAGGAAGAGAACAGCAATGCCATCTCGTCAGAGTCTCATCAAATGTAATGTACCAAAATTGTAGTGGCCTACCTTAAAGGGGTTGTTTACAGACTGGCCTATATTTTATGATTTTTTCACCTCGCTGGTGCATAACAACAAGGCTCTTGCCATGGTGGGGAAGCATCAGTATATCCTTACATAAGGTTCAGGTGAGCCATAAAACCTTATTAAAGCACTCCCATTGTCTGAGGACATTTATAACCAAGCATGGCAAACAAACTGAAAAGTATCAGAATGTCATAGCAATACCCACGATGCATTGGGAATATGTAACGCAACTCCTCGCTTAGCTGCTGTCTCTTCTGACAAATTGCGGAATAAGTTAGATATTCTCAAAGAGAACTTAGCTGCCTTGAAAATTCTAAAACTCCCTGTGAGTCAATGGAGCTTTGTGTCGTTAAACCTTATGTTACCAAAGCTTGATTCAGATACAAGAGCCCATTTTGAAGTAGCTCAAAAGACCATTCAGATACCCACATTTGATCAGCTTCTCGAATTTTTGGATTCACATTATAAGACATTGGTGATTTATAACGATTCATCATCAGGGTCGACATTTGCACGATCAACATCCAAGAAGTTTGTAACCTCAAGTACAAACATGAAAGTTTCATTCTTGGCAACTGCGGAACATGAATTTACATGACCTGTGACGGTACGCACTGTGTGTCCTTTTTTCAATGATCAGTCAGTTGATAAGATAATATAGTATAAAATGGTGCATGGCCGATAGAACAAGCTATATGGTTAATTCAAACCCAGCACTTTTGAACTGGTGGGACTAGATGGTGTGCTGCCTCTGGGTGAAAAAAGACTAAGTTAGTGTTCCAATTCTAAAGATGAATATTGCAGCTAAATAGTAGATATGGCAAACGATGAAGGCCCAGAGGCACACGATGTGTGACCAACCCCGGCAGGCACTATAAACCAACTGGAGAATGTGATTGAATCCCACGAAAAGCTCAGCCTAAAAACACGGGAGTGACACAAGAAAATTTGCAAAAATTTACAACAAAAGGAACAATTATACTTACATATCATAACCTTTAATTACACAACATATGAAGAATTGATAATTTATTTAAATAAACTAATAACAGGGAAAATAAAAATGCATTGTCATTACCTTTGTTGTGCAACATATTTTGAAAAGGCTTTAGAGCTGTCTCTCAGTACGTTTCTTGATCCATTTAACTTAAAACATAACTAACACGGAGTAAAAGAGATTATTCAAATAAATTACACCCTCAAATTTGTATAGTGTAATGTTCCATTGGGTATCTCTATCTGGGCGAATCCATTTTCTCTTCTGAAGGGGTGTGGGTAGCCTTAACTGAATGGCTATAAAAATATTGTTGTTTCTCCTCTGGTCATCAGAGTCCCAACCTAACACATGTGGTTTAAAGAAAAGAAGGCCATTGCGACCCTCGGATTCAAAACTACGTAAAGGAAACCACAAGTGTAGTGCATGCGCGGTTTCTCCACAGTTAAAAGCTCTTTCATTTATCGGCAATGTTTTCCCCTGGTGCGGGCATGGCCTTTTTCGCTTACGCCATATCTGGCTAGCCTGTGCTCTAGTGTTGTGTGCTCTGGGTGTTTCTGCTGTTCCTCCGCGATAGTGGTTTCTGTGTCTTTTACAGCTAACTGCCAGCGAGCAGCTGTTACAGTAAAGGTGTTCAGGCAGGTTTCTGAACACATCACATGAGTTGGCGTGATATTAGTTTCTAGTTTCTGGGTCTGGCCGACTGAACTTTGTAACGTTTGAGCAGTACAAACTGCAAAGCCCCCAGATAAATTACCTATGTTTATTCTCCACGAATCAATTGAGATGTAAATATTGTAGGTGGTGGATTTCTGTGTTATGTGTTTTGTTACAGGGAATTACAGTCGACAGCCAGTCCCTTAGCATGTTATTAAGTTACCAATTAATTAAACGTAATTTTTTCCGCACACTCATAATAGCAAAATTAATAATATCGATTTAATAAATCTGCAGGTAGTCAAAGTTCTGCATCATGCATCTAGGTATACCACTGAATGGAAAAGTATTTTTTTTTATCAGATGGAAATTAGCGGTTTTCGAAATGGAGTTGGTAAACTAAAAGAGTTCCGACAGCTTGCCTGGTGGCTAGATCGAGAAATTAGCACAATATGGCTGGTAAATATGTAATTAATACACTCACCTAGGTGGCGAAAATCTAAAGAAACGACATACCAAAACCATAAGTTATTGATAGCTAATGAGGCTATGTTCCTCTATATGGGTGCAAATAAATTTTAAAAATTTTAAAAGCTTAGAAGTTAGGTAGGCATTGACGTCTCATTGACAGCAATATCATTGGAGACAGTGCCAATGCAATTAAAATACACGAGTTACTTAACCGGGATTCGATTTCAGAAAAACTTCTAAAATTAAGCTAGCTTACAATCAACTGCATCACGGAGGTAGAATTCGGAACATCAACTTCGTATGTAATCGGTCTAATGTTATGAATGATAGGGTTCACTAACCTGAAATATTTACTTGGCCAATACTTAAAATTAATGTCTGAGCTATTAAAACACATAAGTGTCCATGCACTACCATAATGCTACTTGTGTGAAAAATTTGATAGAAATCGGTTGATTGGTCTTAGAGATATGGCATAAAAATCTTAGGTTTTTAAATGGAGCTATATTACAAAACTGCTCGATAAGAAGCTCTGTACACAATGTTTGTAATATATAATATCAGCATAAAAAGTATGATTGAATTTTTATATTGTTAAATAGATATGCCAAACATAGAAACATATTTACATAGCCACCATTTTTAAAATCATTGCCTGCCTTATTTAAACCATGCAATTTTACATGGCCTTCCGCAGGTGCGAAAATTTTGTGGAAATTAATCGAAATATTCAGCAAATATGACAAAATGTTCAGTATATTCACCTGACACTACTTTGCAAAACATCTGACACACAATGCATATCGGTTTACTGGTCCTTCAGATATGGCATAAAACCTCCATTGACAAGTGACGATCTTCATAAATTAAGGGCAAAAAGTTTATATAATAGCACATTCGATATTGTCATAGAAGCAATATACAAAGTTACATTTATATCTGCTACATATTTTCGTATATATAGCACACTAAGCTAAAATGTTTGTATATGTGCCATTCAGAAAATAAGAGACTCACATACAAAAAAAGTATAAATTAATATAGCCTACCGTACTACAACTTCTTTACCAAATTCGAAAGAAATCGGTTGATTGTTTTCTGAGATAGGGGATAAGCACTATATTATTTCATGTAAAGCTATCTTCAAAAATTGGCGGAGAAATGAGGCCTTGCAAAGACGATTTTTATGGATAGAACTGATTATGTCAGCATTCAAAGTTAAGTTACAGTTTGTTCTGCAGTTTAGTAAATAAAAAATTCGAAGCAAAAGTTTATATACCCACCATTTTGAAAATATGTGTGTCTGACCCTCATAGTTTACGTAGCCTTCCGTAATGCTATTTATTTGCCAAATTTGGTAGAAATCGGTGGTTTTTTCGGAGATCACAAAATATTAATTTGTCGAGTGACAATGTTTTACAAAATGGCGGAAAAAAGGGATATTTTGTGTACACATTGTTGTGATATATACAGTTAGTATACAAAGGTTCATTGGAAATAATTACATGGTTACGACGATACAACATACACAAATAAAATATCTGTACATCCACCATTTTCAAAATAAGTGTGTGGCATGCCAAAAACATATCAGTTAGCATAACTTATCGCAGTACTACTTGTTTGCCATATTTGTTAAGAATCGGTACATTGTTTCCCTAGAAATTACACAAAAACTTTATTAATTAATAAAGTGGTATTTTACAACATGTCTAACAAAAGTGGTAGTTTATGGTTTATTTGATTCTTGTAATAAATACTGTTAGCCTACAAAATAAGGTTGAATTTTGGTCAAATGTATAGTTATACCTAATAAACCAAAAAATTTGTAAGACAGCAATTTTGAAAATAAATGCCGTTTAAAATGAAATTATCTTTATTTGCCTCTCCTATCATGGTATTTCTTACATGCCAAATTTAGAGAAAAAGGTTAAATAGTTTTCAAGGTATAATCTGAAAGTTTAATGTTTTTATGTGGTGCTATCTTCTAAAATGGCGAACCAACATCAATATTTATCACTGAATTTAATGCTTATAACTTTCACTGTCAACACACAAAATTTGGTTAAAATAGGTTGAATGGGGTCACAGATATGATATTTCGCTTTAAATATTAGAATGGCTGCCATTTTGAAATTAAGTGTCCAGTATGGTCAAAAACTATAAAGTCAGGTATCCTTTTAAGTATTATATGTTTACCGAGTTTGGTTAAATTCGGTTCACGCATTCAAAAACTGAAAGGGGTGACACATGCAAACTCAGACACACACAGGCACTCACATACATACACACACACATACACACAGCCCCACAGACAGGAAAGTGATATCATAAGCCTTTCTTTATTTCGGAAAGTAGGCTGAAAACTAGGATGGCTGCATTCGATGGAATAAATAATAGAGAAGAGGAAGGGAATGATAAGGCAATGCACTTTATTGGAGGGTCAACTCGGTCAACTCGGAACTCACATGCTGTAACAGCTGCATGCTGAGGTCCCATTGGCGATGCATAGCAAGGAATGAATCGTGTGATCCTGATAGAGAGCATGTTGTATCTTAACAGAGCATGCAGCAACTCAGCTCTCCGCCTCTGCGTTGCACATTCCAGGGTGTGCGCAACAATTCCTCGCCAGCTGCTCCTCCAATGCCATATTTCACACGATTACTCCACATGGCCATAAGACTTCCTTTCGCGCAGCACACTATGGCAACAACAATAACAACAGAGCTATGTGGCTTTTCCTCAGTGACACCAGTATCGGCAAGTTTGCAGTCCCTACCAGGCTCTGCAGGCCTGCCAATGGAGGACCGATCTGCCATTCTGCATGACTACACAAGCAGACTGCAGCACTATGGGATTGAGGAGGAATACTAGCTGAACTGTATTGGTGAAAGGTTGAGTGGTGATACTCTCTAATGGAGGTGTGGGATAGCGCACTATTGCATCACTTGGAAAAGTTCATCTCTCACTTTGAGTGCTGTTTTGAGGGCACTTTCACCTCATGCATGCATGCAGCCATGTAATCCTGTAAAAACAGAAACCAGACGAACTCGTATCATCATTTTCAACACAGCTAATAAATTTTATGCAAATTTACCATCATCAAATATCTACGAAAAAGGTTCTAGAAGTTGTGGCAGGCACATTACGACTTGAAATCCAAGGTATATTGGCCCTGCTCATTCATTACCCAGTGGACAATTACATGCTCTCCAAAGTGACCATGGAACAGAAGTCTGTATCAACAACTGCACTGTGACATCAGGATTCCGTGCATGACCACAGATACCACGAGAACACTGCTAAAGGGGGTATAGTTGTGAGTGAGACAGACTCCAAAACTTCCGAAAATTCTCAAAAATGTCGAAAACATCATTCCCAAGTGACTGGCATATTTCGGACAAGAAGGAACCCAGCAACGCTGCTTCAAACCCATTCCGGACATGGACCTCTGCCATTCTCTAGTCGTTACTATGATGGTCAGCATATGCACGGGTATGACGAATGTCCGAACTACCCCAAGAGGCAGAATTATGGAAAACCGAAGCTGGGAAATGATGCGGAACATGGCAGAGCAGCCAGACATCACCTACCCCAGGTAATCAGCTGTGATTCTGGACAGACTCCTCAACAGATTTTAATTTATCAAATTTCCAGTAACAAAAACCAAGTCATCCACATTCCAATGTTTTGAAACAATCAACAGTGCCGAACTTTAATTGATACAGCAGACTCACATAGTTTTGTCTGTGTGAACGTAGTGGACGCCTGAAAAATTTTACTCACCAACCAAACTGTTCAACTAGCTACAAAAACCCACACCGGTGGAACTATAGGGCCAGTAAAAAAAACAGTGCATATTCCGGACATTGAAACAATCACAACGGCTTTCGTTTCCCATGACTTACGTGAGGATGACGTACTCGGAACACCATGGCTGACCGAGCAGAATTCCGTAGTGGAACCTGATGCCAGGCGAATCCAATTCGGCCAGAATGAACACAATACTTTATACAATTTAGACCCGCAGATCACGAGTTGCATAACGGCTGTACAGCTGGACGAGCTTGACCATGCCATATCACTTACGTACCATGATGTCTTGCATCACATGCTCAACGAACGCTCTGAGGTGTTCACTGCTGCCAGTCCCCTGCATCGCACAAATGTGGCCGAACTCAGAATTTAGTTAACACAGTCATAGCCAGTCTACACCACCCCTCACTGTTATCAGGCACACCAACACTGTATACTAAAGGAGCAAATACAGGAAATTCTGGATGGAGGTATCATTTAACCCACTAACAATGCTTTTAATTCCACCACAACATTATCTCCAAAAAAAGGATGGAGTCTGAAGGTTTCGCATCAATTTCAGGCCCCTCAACCTTATCACTGAAAACACACCACCACCATTCATCAAAGTCAAGGACGCGCTCAACAGCCTTTGGTCAAGCCATAGTTCTGATGTCACTACATCTTCGTAGTGGTTACTGGTAAATACTAGTAAAGCAAAAGGACCGGCACAAGACAGCATCCACTACTCCAGATGGATGCTGCTTTCAGTTCAGGACCATGTCCTTTGGCCTGAAAACTGCACCAACAACATTCTAGTCAGTGATGGTGCAAGTTCTCGACAGCTGTAAATGTGAGTTTATGATGCCTTATCTTGAAAATGCTATTTGGATTTGGTCCGAGTCATGGGAATATAAAGTGCTGCATTTGTCACTCGAAATTGAGCGCCTCGCCATTAACTGTTTAACTTGTCCCAACAAAAAGTGTCACCTAGGTTAAAAGTGTGCATACAATTTTCGGGACACCTTGTGGAAGAAAACAGTAACTGCCCCATCCAGAACGGTTGAGCCTAATTGATGATTATCTGCAACCTGCTACCCGTAAATAGTAACACAGATTTCTTGTCCTAGTGAACTGGTTATGTGAATATATTCAAAATATTGTGATAATCACAGCTCCACTTATTAATTTTGCATTCACAAAAAATTCGAATGAATGGAAGAACATTCAGAAAGTTTCGAGGAAACTAAAGCTAGTTTCTGCAACTACCCTGCCCTTTCACGTCACGATCCGAGCCGCTACCTGTACTTACAAACTGATTCAAATGGGTGCAGACTCAGTGCCATATTATTCCAACTTGGTGATAACAGAAACCAATGCATTTCTGATTACAGTAGCACCAAGTTCAGCCCAGTGGAATGCCATTGTGATGTGAATGAATGTGTGTGCCTAACCTTAGTTTGGTCGGTTAAACAGTATAGGCAGTTTGTGGAATTATAGCGCTTCACATTACTCACATATAATAGGTGTCTATTTAGACTTCACAACACCAAAGACAGTTCGCAGTAAGCTTGCATCCCGGGCTCTATTAGTAAAGTAATTTTACTAACATGTGTAACATGTACTGGGGATGAAAATCAGCTAGTCGACGCACTCTCAAGGTCACTGGGGAACACAGTAGCATGCTACGGAAGGTGTAATTGGCCTTTCTAAGCCCATCTTCACTTGACTATCCTGCTATTGACAATAATGCCTTGCATCACGACGCCTGTCTCTGATGACACCACCCTCGGCTCGCCACCAGGGGGCAGGCCGGGACCACGAACCCGACAGCATCTTCCCAGACCAGTGACACCGCTGGAATACATGACGTCCAGCTCAACTAGTGAGGCCACCAGCGAGCCAGTGGTGGGCATGACTCCACAGCATGTTGGGGATGCTCACCCACCCACCTGTTACTTCGTATGGCTGTGCCTCAGGCCTCAATCTACGTCCAGCAGCAGTGACAAGACCGAGATGAAGGAGGACTACACTCCCCTCTGCTGCTCCAAGTATCTCTGTCGCCCACTGTGTGCTTCCTGCATGGTGTGCAGGGGCCACTTACCACCTCCAGCAGCCCTTCCAGCAACACATCAGCGAGGCACCAGCTCTGCTTCCTTACCTCCACTCTGCATACAAGGCCCATACCACCTGCGGCCTCGGCGAGGGCCATGTCTACCACCATCCTGCTGTCACTAGGGGCCAGCAGGGATTAACTGGCTGCGGCACACAAACGGCATCCAGAAGCTATCGTTTAGAAACTCTGATTTGCAAGATAGACGAATTAAGTTTGTTTTTACCCTAATCGAGCATTGTTATCTACACTCTTATCTTGGTGATAATGGACTCGTCCTTTACAAGCGTCATGCTGCCGCCCTTTTATTTTCGAAACCAGGGGTTCAATTTATTTCTATAATTATTAAAATATAGTGCCAAGTTTATCAGCAACCCTTTTAAGTAGGAGACAGACTGGTAAAGACAGTGCCAGCAATAATAAGGATTATATTGTCTAATAAGTATCTTACTAACACCTTTATATTTCACATATAATCAAGGACCTACTGGGTCTTTGTAATTAGGGTAATTATGATTGTGCTTATTTGTTTTTTTTTTATTTAAGTGTCTGTATATTTTTCTACTGAACTGGCACACATTTGACTGGTGGTCTCGGCAGGCTCTGCCATGTTCTATCAGTTGGTTCCAAGCATTTGTCGTGAGCGGTCACACACTACATGTCTCCAGGTATTCAATACTCTAGCACTGTAAATTAGCTTACAATGGCTAATTTATTTGTTTGGAATTAATTCACTTTTTTGTCATCCCAGATACAGTGCTGCTCTTAACTCTGCCAGCTCAAATCGCGCCAGTGATGTACCTTAATGGATTTTCATAACGGCAATGTACCTTGAAACAATGTAGGTTGGTAGCATATCATAGTCGCTACACCTGTATTCGTGTTTCAGGTGAGTGATTATCAGTGAGTAAATCCAGTGCATTCTACATTTGTGTTTTGTTTCACTGCCGGCTGCTTCGCAGTAATACTCTGTGCAGGGGTGGATTTCAGAATTGTGGAGCGTTAAACACGATGCAATGATGATTAAAGGTGGTAGTAACCATACTAGGCACCAGACACTGTCGACAAGCAGTGTCGAGATGAGCTTGTTGGTACTCTCAGGGTCGTNGAGATGAGCTTGTTGGTACTCTCAGGGTCGTGTGGCTTGCCGCTCGGATATATGCCCTTCCCTCGGTGATGTAATATAGATTAATCACCCCAAAATGCTTGTGAAGTCAGTCCTCCTTCGTGCCTGATACTTGCATTGGAGAGTGTAGTGAGCCTATTTAGGCTGACCCACTCTCCTTAGAGGTGATGCATAATACGTTAGTAATATTGTATACATTTAGACTTTCTTAAAATAAACACTTGGATGCGGGTTTTGGGTTTTCCGTGCTCCTTAATGCTATGTGAGCTGTGCTGAGAAACATAACATGTCATTGAACCTTATGTATATATTATTATCCTATGTAGTATACATTAAATCACTTAATGGTGCACTTGAGCAGATTCTGGTTTTTCACCCACCAGGTGGGCTGTACTGTAAAAATGCGTGAAAGGCATGGTAAATCAATATACAGTAAAATTACTCTTCACTGGGCTACGCTATTCCCGTTGGTGTCTCCGGATGCTGACAAACAAAAAGATTCTACTGAAATTACTTACTGCTATGAAAGACTAAATAATTGGCGCGAAAGCATGATGTGCACACAAGGTGCTAAGACTGATTCATGGTGAGCGCGCATATCCACAGCCTGGCGGCAATTCACACACCAGAACAACTAGCATTATAAATAATTTTTACTAAACAAACTCTTAAGCCTTGCAAAACACCTGTCAAAAATTCTACATTATAAAAGCACAGGATACACTTGCAATAACACTTCTTTGATGGGGTGAAATGAGGATGACTGTGAAACGAATACAGAGTGTTGGCGAAAAAGAAAACAAAACAATAAACTAATATTGCAGGAACATCGCTTACGCATTTCACGCGTCCTTGTATCTTTTTATTTTATATTAACAAAATTCTAATTTCGCCCTGCATTTATCCTCAATATTCTCTATAGTACAACCATAGGATGATGTTTCTTCAGGTAAAGGAGGGAGTAGTAACAATGCTCTGCTCACACGTGCACTGCACTGTCCATAACTTGCTATGCAAGTTAGCGATCGGTGCTCGTGCACGCCGTGCATGTTGAAAGGGTGGAGTTAGGCACAAAGCATGACAGAAGGTCTTAAAGGGGCAGGACATCGTCCTGCGCCAACTGTACAATTGTTTATTGGTGTTCTACCCACTGTGTTGCTTCAACATAATTTTCTTAAATTTATAACAATGTATATCACTTGTCCTGTTGATTGCATTTTTTTTATTTTGTATACATTTTTTAATACTTTATTATTATTCTAGTAATGGGCAATAATATATTAAGAATAATCGTTAAACTTTACACCTCAGATCGGATACTTTTTTTAAAATCTCAAGACCAATAATAAAACACAGGGTATTATTTGTTTCATCATTAAAATATTGTGTTTATAATGTATACTATTCTTAAAATACGACATCAAATGTGAAAAGTATATTTTTTTTTTGAGAATTCTAATATCTTTAGTTTAAAGGTTATGTGTGAAATATTAACTAAAGGTGGCGCTTATTTTAATATAATTTTATAGTATTTTTAGGCTTATATTAGTTTATAAATGAAAATAAAAATTATTTTCTTGTAATATTAGTTAGAAAATTATTAAACTTAAATTATTAGTAAAATCTTTATTTTTAAACTGGCGAGATAAACAATTTTTTAAAACTATTAGTGTGTAAACACATAAACATAAAAATAAATGGTTTGAATATTAGATTAGTTGTTACACAATTCTTTCATTCGTCGAATTTCATAGTTTTTGGTAAACTGTCCATGTTTTTATTGGAGTGTTCTTATGCTTGGAGTATGACGCCTGTGTCTAAAGTAATTGGAGCCTTTTGAAGTATTCTAGATACATAGTTATGGTGACATGTCTCGCCATGATGGTGAGACTAGTGATGTGTCAACTCGGGAAAGCCACGACTCGGGTTAACTCGATATGAAATTCGGGTAACTCGAGTTACACAGGACGAAGCTGAGTAATGACAAATTATTTTTTTAGTTTTTACGTACCTATTTATTTTTCCATCCAACTCAGTGTTAGGACATTATTATCATTACTAAACTTAGTAGGTAGGATTGAAATAAAAATATTTTTATAGTATGTATCATATATGTTTGGTTTTAGTCTCAGTTATAGTAAGTACTTGTACTAATATTATATTTAACAACAAAACTAGTTACACAGCAGGCTTCATAAAATAATATCGGTCTAACTTTATAATGTAAGTACTTATGCTGTTAATAGTTTAATTATCACAATCAAAATATTCTTAAATAACTTTGCTATTCTAAATAANATGCTGTTAATAGTTTAATTATCACAATCAAAATATTCTTAAATAACTTTGCTATTCTAAATAACAAATTATTTTAGTAGTTACATTAAAATAAATTATACTTAATATAAAAACTGAAGATAAATAAAAGTGTAGTGAGTACTTGTTGAAGAATAAAGAAGACAAACCATTGTTGGATGCTAGTGAGAAATAGAATTTGGTCAACTTTTTTAGGTGCTAGACGGTTTCTTCTATCATTGCACAAAATCCCGGCTTTTGAAAATAAGCGCTCTGAAGGAACTGATGTTGCCGGTATACAAAGATATTTATGCGCAATTTTGAATAACACCGAAAATAAACATTTATTTTCATTCCAAAACTGAAGTGTATCGCATTTTCTGTCAAGATATGGTAATTCAATGTAGTGTTTAATCATCACAGCTGCCGAAGTGTATTAGTTGACTCAGTACTGCTCTCCATGATTTTTGTATCTACAACTCCCCGAATTTTGTCTTTTCCCGAATAAATAGTATTAGCAACAAAAGCAATGGGAGTACTGGTACTGGGACTAGTTGAACTAGGAGGAGGTAGGTCTTGAATGCTGCTCATGTTTGTTATCTCAGTTATTATCCACATTTATGCATTATTGGCATTACTTTCTAACATAAAACCTCTTTTTTAGAAGCGTGGATCAAGGAAGGTAGCTTTTGATGGTGTCCTATTAGTCTCATACACCCCAAGTCGTTTTTCTATCACAGAAACAAGTCTACGTTTTAAACACTTGCGTAATTCCGTCACTGGCTCATTGCAGTTTATAGCCCGGTGTAGTCCAAATATCATAGGAATAACATAAGACAGAGTTGGGTATTGTTCTCCTGATAAAATTGCAGTCACCTTCTCGAAAGGACGTAAAAGCGCCATCACGTCTTCTGTCAATAACCACTCATTGGAATCCAGATTTGGTGGAGGTGATTCTAGTAACGGCAAAGTAGCAGAAAGCGATATCTTAACTTCCAATAGGCGCTCGAGCATATAGAAAGTACTGTTCCAGCGTGTACGTTACAGAACGAACTCAAAATTTGTGTCAACTTTCAGTTGCTCTTGCATTTTGAGTAAGGCATAAGAAGACTTCGTTCTATATTTAAAATGCGAATCAATTGCTCTACATTTGGCTAAAAGTTGTGGTAACTGACTGTTAGTAGCGACAGTAGAATTATCTTCCAAATCAAATGTTTCTTTCTCTATACAATCTTTGACCGCGAGATTAAGTGTATGAGCAACACAAATATGATTTCGCTTATTCAAACATTCACTTACTGCTTTTTTCATTGCTGCAGACATCTGTGACAATAGCTACTACTTTTGAACTTATTTTCCACTGGTCCATTACTTCTTGAATAGCAATCGCGATGTTTCAGCCGTGTGGTTTTCTTTAATTTCGGAAGTAGAAATGACAACTGATTTCAATCTTGTTTTTTCTATAAAATGTTCTGTCACACTTATGAAGTTTTTGTTACTATCTGAAGACCAGATATCAGATGTCAAAGCTTTTATCGTTTGTAGGACCAATTCCTTCTTTAAAGATTCGGACTCAAACTTATACTTTTCATCTATCATTAGTACTCATTTGTATCTAGTTGGAAGTTCATAATCAGCATTCAATGCTTTTGTATACTGCTGGATTGGTAGCAAGAGGTGATAAACCAAAGGTTGATAATCTCTAACTATCATATTAATCAAGGCATTGTCACCAGATGCTTGCGTAATTTTCTTAGGCACGGTCAGGCGGGTTTGAATTTGCCTTAATCTTTTTGAGGAGGCAGCTCAACCTTCAATGTAGACGGCTACGACGGATCAACCGCTGGATGCTTCTTGTAAATGCGATTCAATAACGTGGTCGTATTTCCCACATATCTGAATGTATCTGAACACTGTTTACACTTTACACGTCCACTCACTGGCGATTAAAATACGTCTCAAACAAGAGATTTCCTTTTAGGTCCCGGCATTTATTAAAATATACTTCCTAACAACAAGAAACACGAAGTCGTTTTTCTTCGTTTAACGAACAATAACAACTGATACCCGCTAATCTAATGATAACATAACCTCAAATCTGCTCTATGGCGGAAGTATAAATAAAGCGTGCGCACGCACACACAACGAACGGAACGAACGAATCACGTGCGCTCTCGCAAGCTCGCTTGATTTGTTCATTTACCGCCAGTCCAAACTCGAGTTAGGGAGAGTCCAACTCGAGGTTGACTCGAGCTAGCACAACTCGAGCTAACTCGAGTTAGTAAGTCGAGTCGACCCATCTCTANAGTCCAACTCGAGGTTGACTCGAGCTAGCACAACTCGAGCTAACTCGAGTTAGTAAGTCGAGTCGACCCATCTCTACTCCCTCTCTCCCAGTGACCTAAATACGACGGTCCAGGGCCAATAATGTTGTACGACTACCGCTCCTACTTTAAGAAGGCGTGGGGCAAATTAACTCCGAATACGTCAATTCAAGTCTACATGCTTTTAGAAGTCAACATAGAAAAAAATAAAAAATGGTAAATGTACATAATATTTTTGCCCACTTTATGAGAAACTGTTTTGCTATTTTGTTGCATTTCTTTGGTGTAATGTCTTGCGCCACGGTGATATTTAAAAAATTACGTCAGGAATACTGTAGCTCTCCAGGAATACATCACTATCCTAACTAATATTATAAATGTGAAAGTGTGTTTGTTTGTTAGTTTGTCCTTCTTTCACGTCGCAACGGAGCAATGGATAGACGTGATTTTTTTGCACAAAGATAGTTGGATGGCCGGGAAGTGACATAGGCTTCTTTTTATCCTGAAAAAATATATCATTCCCTCAGGAAAAATATTTTAGTAAAAATAGCGCTAGGGGTACAATGCTGCGTCAATGTAAGTTGTTAGTGTGGGACGAAAGCACAATGTCACACAAAAAAGCGATAGAGGCCCTAAACCGAACTCTACTGGATAAACGAAACAATAGGGTACAGACATTGTGGGAGGAATTGTTGTTTTACTGGCTGGTGACTTCCGCCAAACTCTACCGGTGATTCAGAGGTCTGTCTCAAGTCGTCAAGCTTATGGGCAAATGTAAAGAAATTCAACTTAATGACAAATATGAGAGTGCATCTCTACAAAGACGTTGATACAGGACATTATGCTGATACACTATTAAAAATTGGAGATGGGCGGTTAGAAACAGATGCCGAGGGTTNACAGGACATTATGCTGATACACTATTAAAAATTGGAGATGGGCGGTTAGAAACAGATGCCGAGGGTTGTGTGTCAGTAACGGGGGATTTTAGTAATTTGGTGCAGAGTGATACGGAACTGATTGCTAGCGTTTACCCAGATCTACAAAGAAATATAAATGACGACCAGTCGCTATGTAAAAGAGCGATTCTAGCACCAAAAAATGACATCGTTAGTGTTCTGTTCTGTGTTTATGATCAGTGTATGTCTACTAACAAATGCCGTTATTTCTCCCTATAAGTTTGTTATTATAACCACGCGAGCGAAGCCGCGAGTAAAAGCTAGTAGAAAAATATTTGCTCTCATAGTTATCAAAATCTGTTCCGTATAATGAGCCTTTATTCATTTTTTCTGTACTTGTTAACATAAAATTGTAAAATGCCATTAACCTCTCTGCCATGAATTTATGTAATATGCTCCGTTAAGGGGAATGGTGCGCAATTTTTTTTCAGGGGACTTTTCAAAAATTTTGGCGTGACAAGACACAAATAATAACTTTGAACACGTTACATTGTTATATATGTTCTACCTTTATTATTCTCGAAGTAGTGATGAAAGATAAGAAAGAATATCTTATTTCTCATCAACCATCAGTGCTCCTAGAATAACAAAAGCAGTGCATGTAAATATGTTAGAAGGTGTTCAAAGTTATTGTTTAGATACGACGAAAATCAGGAAACGACGTATACTGCTGTCGTGCACTATTCTCCTTCCGCGCAACGGCTGCAACTCTACGCACGCCTTATGAACCTCAAACACTGTGCGCTTTTACATATGTCTGTAAATTGTGCGTTGTTTTGTGAATAGCAAAGCTAGCACGCAAGTTTTAACCAATATTATAAGAAAATTTATCCCACGACAACTTAGTTTTCATCGAATTATCCATAATAATTTTTCAAAGATGCAGCATACCTACACTCTTTAACGTGCCCCCGAAGCCCGGAAGCGCTCAGATGTTGTTCCACTAAACGGCCACCCATCCAAATGTGTGCCGCTGGGGACGTGGCTTAACTTGGGTGATCGATTAAGATCCCTCAGCCAAGCGCAAAAAGCTACAACTTGATGAAACTCACGTTTTGATTTTCATACCTCGACGCTGGAAAGCGGAAATGTGGTAACTACGCGATAGTTGCACAGATACTCTCCAAAAACAATACCCTACTTCTTGGCTATTGGATAAAAAATATTTCCTTCCTTTCAGGTTGCCGTATTCAGTTAAAAACCTAGGCCAACATAGTATAATTTTATAATTCTGTTTTCACTTAAATGAATTGTCTTTTCCCAATTNCAGTTAAAAACCTAGGCCAACATAGTATAATTTTATAATTCTGTTTTCACTTAAATGAATTGTCTTTTCCCAATTTATTAATTAGTGTATCACTGTGAATCTCAATTGTACCCGAGCGAAGTCGGACCGTTTCGCTTGTGGTTCATAAAAGAACACGTCCAAAACGANACTGTGAATCTCAATTGTACCCGAGCGAAGTCGGACCGTTTCGCTTGTGGTTCATAAAAGAACACGTCCAAAACGTGTTTACATGATCAACCAAATGAATGTTGATATTTTTTATAACACAGTCATAGCAAGTTTTGTTGCGCGAAAGCTAATAATATCAAAATAATGGAAGGCAGCTGCTAATTTCCACCAGGTGAAAAAAAAAAACCGGGCATTTATAATCACCGAAAGATCCATCTGGACGCAAAAAAAATGTTTAAGGTTCGGCTTCACACCTTTTGCAGAANACTGTGAATCTCAATTGTACCCGAGCGAAGTCGGACCGTTTCGCTTGTGGTTCATAAAAGAACACGTCCAAAACGAGTTTACATGATCAACCAAATGAATGTTGATATTTTTTATAACACAGTCATAGCAAGTTTTGTTGCGCGAAAGCTAATAATATCAAAATAATGGAAGGCAGCTGCTAATTTCCACCAGGTGAAAAAAAAAAACCAGNGCTAATTTCCACCAGGTGAAAAAAAAAAACCAGGCATTTATAATCACCGAAAGATCCATCTGGACGCAAAAAAAATGTTTAAGGTTCGGCTTCACACCTTTTGCAGAAATTATTAGTTTTCGTGTCATAACTTCAGCTTCAGAGGTATTATTGGAAATGTTCGATTATAGAAAATTTACTATTTACTTGTTGTTCAATACTTTCCTATCTAATTTGCACTGCGTGCTACTTCCTGCTTGCAAAAAGGTGAGATCTTATTGATAAAATATAAATATGTCATCGATTTTTTGCAGCTAGCATATAACACATAATTGAGTTTCATTACAAAGATGCCAAACGATTCGTAAAATGCAAATTTGCTATGATTAATCGTACGTTGTTAGTAATTACTTTGAATGATGACGCGAAAACGAATAATTTCTGGTGGAGGGGTGAAGCCGACCGTTAACAACAGGGCACGTGGTCATATAGTGTGAGGTGAGGTAACGCAGCTCTCGCCTCGTGTAGTGTAATGTAGTGTAGTGTAGTGTAGTGTAGAGTATACACTCGCCAGCTGTAGTCTGCAGGGAGAGAGGACGTAGCAAGCCAAGACGACGGACTGTGAGCAGACTCCACTAGAGCTAGTGTAGTGTAGTGTAGTGTAGTGTAGTGTAGAGTATACACTCGCCAGCTGTAGTCTGCAAGGAGAGAGGACGTGGCAAGCCAAGACGACGGACTGTGAGCAGACTCCGCTAGAGCTTGTGTAGTTTAGTGTAGTGTAGTGTAGTGTAGTGTAGAGTATACACTCGCCAGCTGTAGTCTGCAGGGAGAGAGGACGTACGTAGCAAGCCAAGACGACGGACTGTGAGCAGACTCCACTAGAGCTAGTGTAGTGTAGTGTAGTGTAGTGTAGAGTATACACTCGCCAGCTGTAGTCTGCAAGGAGAGAGGACGTGGCAAGCCAAGACGACGGACTGTGAGCAGACTCCGCTAGAGCCGCACTGCTTTGTTGCAGCTGAAACACTATGTTGTCGCCCAGAATGCGATAAGACATGCCTAGCCGAGTTCAAGGAACCTCCAGTCAATTACAACAACTTAATCTGCGCCTCTCACAATAGCGACTTCCGCCGCACGAACTGTACTTCCAGCGCTGTTACTCAGCTCGCCTCGCGCCTTGCATTGCCAATGGAATGTCACCAGCTTGCATCATGTTCTTTGTCGAGTATTTGCCGATAAACTCCGCGCTGAAAACAAAGTGAGTGTGGCCTACTGCGATTAGCAGCGACAACGCCACAGATATTCGTCACTGCAGTATCAGTACACGCACGGCCTCTGCAACATGGCAATTTCTTGTTTCACTCCTTATTTCGCTAAACAAAGTTCGAGTTCCAACAACTCTCGACGCTTCGCCGCACTGACTAAACACGAGCTAGAGCGATATTCGTCTCGCGCGCATGCGCACTACATAGACTTCCAGTCTACCGCCAGTACAACTGTCAAAGTCACGTGGTCGACTGTGACAAACGTGTTTGTTTGCGACTGGATTTTCAACAGACCCACCCTTTTATTTGAATAAAATACTTTGATTGTCTTCGGTACATTTTAGTTGCATTAAAACTGTGTCAGCAGAAGGACGCGAGCAACTCAAATAACTTACTTACATAAACAATGTTCTAACCTCAAATCCTGTGCATGTTGTTTGATAAGTGTCATTAGCAGAAAAGCAGTGCTGTGTTGGGAAACAATGTGGGGGCACTGCGCAGATCGCATGCGCACTCTTTACCCCCACGTTTTACCTTATATTTATCTCCAAGACAGCTGACATTACAAGCACGTTTGCAGGGGGCGAATTAAACCTTTTGCTTAGGGGAAATATATTTTTTTAATGAACTCGATAATTTTGGAAATTCGCCTTTGCCAGCGAAGTGGCGTGCATCTGCCGGCTGTTCGGAAACTCACCTGAAATATTTCGCGAGGAGATTCCTTGTGTAAAATGAGGTAGACATATGCAATACAACTTGTAGGCTAGTTCAATTCCGAAGGCAGATATACGCCCTTGAAAATCGAGTTTAGAAATTAAATTTTTGCAAAGTATCAGAAACGGCGTGGAGTTGAAATACAATTCTTTGGCTAATGTTTCGTGTCATCAAGATCTTCAACCTATAAAAAAACCAGTGTTAGGACCTTCCATATTTATAAAAATAATAAGGGTGGCTACATTCTAAATGCCTACAATTTATTTACCTTCAAGTTTTATGAAATTTCTGTGCTGTCTTACTGAGCAGTACGTCCAACTTAACAAAAATAAAGGTCCTCTTGTTGCACGTCCCTAGGACCCGCCGTTTCCTTTGAGAAGGCTCACAAATGTTCAGCTGTGATGATACAACACCTGGCATGTAGGCAATACTTTTGAAACGTGCAACTGACTTTCGGGACCTGCCTCGTGATGGCGCCAGCGGTTATTGACAGTACAATCCCGGTGGGAACTATCACATCCGTCTTGTTCACAGGTCCGGCCCACAAGCATCACTTCCGGCAACTTCACGACTAAGCAGTACTAGAAAAAAACACTTCCGGAAAAAAAAGTTGAAAACACCAAAAACCAAAGACACAAGAAAATAAAATACAATAACACAAAACTGAAAAGTTGTTAATTACAATCTAAAAAGTATTAATAACAGTTAAAAACATAAAAACATTATTGAGAAACAATGTTTCCAACTGTAGACTAAAATACAGTGCAAATCATATTCCTATTCAAATGGATGGGTGGCGCACAAAAACCATTAGAATTGCGTGTGCAGGAACTAAACATAATTACTTGAACTATTAATAAAATTGCGTAAATATATAAACCTTACAAGAAAACCTAGAGAAAAATAAAACATTAAATAAATATTTGATGTAGACATTATTGCACTCGAGATTCTAATACGGAACTGTTATTTTGGACTGAAATGCCGCACGATGTGTGAATATTGTAGTTGAATATAATGTGTTTTTCTCTTTAGTTACCTTTCAATAAAACTCCTTAAATATTTTAATGATAATTAAAGCAGCATTTTATTATATGTGTTCTACTAAGTTTAACGAGATGGTAGTTAAATGAGACAATAAACGTTATTTTGTAAATAGCAAAATGTTTTATCATCCTGCCACGCTATGGTTTAACATATTTTTTCAGTTAAAGTGCGGACATAAACTGGCACTTCGAAAACTTTCCCTCGTCTTTCGGCGTTACGAAAATATGAGAAACAAAGCTGTGAAATAAATGTTTTCTATAACTCCTAAATGGTGTGTTTTACAAATTTTTTTGTGAAAACTTATAGAGATTATGCTTTACTTTCAAACGCGTGTTAAGTGTCATAATTACAAAAATACTAATTTCAGGCATACGTAATTTTTTTAAAGATGGCAGCGAAACCCACGTTGTAGAGAGTACAACATGTGTCGTGGAGAGCACTTTTAACAAGACAATAACATTTGTTTCTGCTTTCCTTATTATCTTCTAACCATTATTGCTCCGTTGTTGACTGGGCAAATTGTTGCTCCGTTGTTGACTGGCATAATTTCCTTCGCGAAAAAGGAAGTTTCAAACTACGATTCTTTTTCAGTTTTGGTTTTCTCAGTTTCCATGTTTTTCTCGCGTAATTAATTGTTATCAGCTTGTTGGGTGAATGAGTGAATAGATTTGGGTGACTTTTAACGTCGGAATGAAAGAGCGGGGGAACAGGAGATCCCCGAGAAAACCCGCCGACCAGTGATATCGTCAGGCACGATTCCCACATGCGTAAATTCCGGCCGATGATTGAACCCCATTCGCCGTTCGGGAGGCGAGCAAGCTAACCGCTCAGCCACCGCGGCCCCAGCTTGTTGGGTAACATATTTTTAGATAAGTCGCATCTTTTACAAACCAAACCACTTGTTTACTCCCAACAAATAAGCAGGCTTTTAATAAGAAAAAAGCTCCTTTTTGTCAACTGAGCAGATAGAAAAACATTCATTGTCGCAGTTTAAATTTCGGATTTTAGGTGTGTATGAAATTTGTGTTTGTGCTTCTCAGAAAAAAAAGTGTAATTATTGTGCAGGAACAATGTTTTTACTGAGGCAAATGCAATAGTTAATGTCATGCTTAAGAAATATTACTCTTAGAACGAATGTTCAAAGCTCATTGGGCTAACCAAGCATGGCAGCTAGAGAATATGTGCTTAATAAACTCAAAATAGTTTAAGTTAGCAATTTTAAAATTGAGTACAGTGATGGGGCTGCTGCACTTCTTAAGTCGCGTAATAAAGATTCTGCAAAACGAATAGATCAGATACAATATCGCGGAGATAAGTTTAGTAACAGGTTCAGCTATTCGTATTAAGGTACAAAATAACTCAGCCATTTTTCTCAGACCAAGCTGAAGCAAGTGCTTTCATAATTTAAAAATGTTATTTTATTGCTTATACAACGTGTTTATAAAACATGCGGATAAACTTCGGCAGCGCATTTCTAGGAGCAAAAGAAGACGAATGATGTCTACAACCCATTGTCCAATTAACAAAGTATGGATAGTAGAGCGTGTTAGACATGGAGGGATGTCATACGCCTAGCAGAACATCGATGGAATTTTGTACAGTTATATGTAAAATAACGGTCGTCTAGAAGGCAAGGATATTGAATGGGTTACCCACCCATCATACGAATGATGTGTGTTGCCATCATATTGCATGCAATACAATGTGCTGGGGTATGTATTATCGCATTTTGGGTTCATAAAATGAAACACGAGGTCTCAATACAGAACAAAGGGTTTCTTGGTGCAATTGCCTAACTCGCATAGTATTCGAGACAATCACACATAATGGACGCAACGCTGACTGACGTGAAATATTTAACTTCACTGATAAGGTAGAATAAATTAACGAAGTTGATTCGTCTAATGAGGACTATACAATCATCACACATTGCCTACTCCATAACTATTACCACTACAATCATCACCACAGCTGAAAAATATATACAAAGTACTTGATAGTTTAAATGTAGAAGTCACATGGCAGTGTTTATGTTAGCACATCGCGGAAGGATACGTAATCAGTACCTGAAAGTATAATTATAATAGTGCTTCAGAAAATTGCGAGCTTACTGAGAATGGACTATGATTACCTAGCTAAGAGTTAAACGCCTGGCAGTTATTGCACCGGCTGTTCCTGGTTCATTGACCACAGTTGAAACACTGATTGACGTATACTTAAGTGCAGTGGTAAAGTTCTTACCAGAGTAAGTATGTACATATTCCTCGGCTTCTGATTATTGCTCTCGAATGTATGAAAGAAATACGAACCAAACAAAGTATATTCAGTGTCCACAAACTTGAACGCCACTCTGTAAAAGCGTGCGGGACAAAGGTGAATGCTAAGCTTGTTAACCGAGGTCCACATATCGTCTGAAGCGAGTATTGAAAAACTAATACGTGGAAATCCTAGGTAATAACTTAGTCTTTGCTATCTTTGTGAACAAACGTTTACCAAAATTATGTATCATTTTAGGATGGTAAGTTATGCCGCAAAATAAAATTACAAATTCACAGCGCAAGAAATAATTCGAAAAAGAAACATCATTCTGGCAAAATATTTGCTCACAAAGTTACCAAAATTTTCTGCTAGGCGCTCTCTCATTGTCTACATTTGCTACCAGGAATATTACATTTCAATTCCCGTATTTTGCATTGATTTATATTCCGCATTCTCTTAATACAGAAGGGTACTGGCTTTAAATGGAGCACCACTGCACCTGACTGTACAACATGCACCCGACCGTACAACATACACCAGACTGTACAACATGCACCAGACTGAACAACATGTACCAGACTGTACAACATGCACCAGACTGAACAACATGCACCAGACTGAACAACATGCATCCGACTGTTGAACATGCACCAGACTGTACAAAAAGCACCAGACTGTACAAAAAGCACCAGACTGTACAAAAAGCACCAGACTGTTTAACATGCACCTGGCTGTACAACATGCACCCGATTGTTTAACATGTACCAGAATGTATAATATGCACCCGACTGTACAACATGCACCAGACTGTATAATATGTACCTGGCTGTACAACATGCACCGGACTGTAGAACATGCACTAGACTGTACCACATGCACTAGACTGTACAACATGCACCGGACTGTACGAAATGCGCAACCCATTACAAACTACTACACACTCTACCAGCATTGTCAGAAAAGTATAATTTATGTTGCATAATAAATAAGAATGCATCTATTTTGTAACATAGTTAAATATTTAGCTAGAATTTACTTATATAATTTTATTTAAATATTATTTAATGACAGCTTATCTTTGATTAAAATTTAAGCGTATTTTCCTTCTAAACGCTTTACAAAGCACTAAAATGTAAGTAATGGCGTGTAAAACGTAACGACGACGAAACAACTGACTCGTACACACCGCACACAACAATATACAACAATGCACTGACGTATGTGTGACGCTAAAACGTAATGCTAAATAATGATAGACTGGGAGAGAAAGGGGTTTCGTATACCCCTGTGTGTATGAGGGTGACGTTGCGACAGTTGTAGCACGTGTAACGAATTGGGTAAAGTGCCAGCCCTATCTGCGCAGTCGCGATAATTTAAACACAATACTAGATTATTGCCCCTTTAACTCCTTGATAACACAGAATATATAGTGTGAGAACTGGAAATTAGGTTTGCTTTAGTCTGACGAGTTACTTTTGTCCGGCTCCGTCCAGATTGTACACATACACTCGTACAGCCAGCAACACAGCAGCTTGCTAGTAGAAATACTTGTGGACAGAACAAACACATACATAAACAGGAACACCATGAGAAAAACTTGCTACTACTACGAAATGACAACAATAGGCGACTGTGTTTTAAAAAATGTCTGGAGGTTTAACTGAGCTCAGAATAACTCGACTTTTCCCAGAAAAAACTTAATAATCCATCCAGATGACAACACAAATTAGCAGATTATCCGTGGCTTCGAAAATGCTGACAGCATAATTGAAATATTTCTGCTTTGTATATTGGCCTTTGAAACACTAGTGTCCTAGTGATGGTTAAAAATAAAACTACTTGTAAAAAAAAAGTTCAATAATCACGCCAAAATTTTGTAATGTTCCTTCAAAAGTAATTACTTTAATTAAAACGTTTGCAATTAACTAGCGGCAGGGCGAAGATTCAGTTCAGGCTTGCCGTAGTAAATGTCGGGAAAAGTCGTGTACGTACGAAAAGCAACATGGCGGCGTGAAAAACGCTCTAGACGGTCGTATTAACGGCGCTAGGCGAAGCATTTTATTTGGAATTTCTTAACAGTAATTAGTGGTCAAACGTAGACTTTTAAGTTCCCGATGCTCAGGTACACCGACGGGGCATCTCTCCCTGGGTGACGTCTTCCTTATACGTAAGCACGCGGCTTACGGCGCTAGCATACAGTGCAGGGGCGCCTTAACGGACGTCGCACGAGTTCTGGCCGACCCCTCTGGAAGTACAGGCCTACCTACTGCTTCAACACCTCGCGTCTTCGTCTCTAGTAGGCGGCCTGCACTTTCAGGGCCACCAACTCGGATTACACTTCATCTCTACTGCCACTTATGACTGCCCCAACGTTCAAAAATGCATAGACCTTGTAAAGTACACGTACTCAATGTAAAAATAGAAAGACATAAATAAGCGCCCAAAATAAAAACTCTGTAAAAAATAAATATTGTGGAGACTGTTTCAAAACAAATAAATAAATATTGCCACAAAAACAAAATACATCATGTGAAAAATAATATTGGGCATGTTAAACATAAAAATTACGTGTTAATTATTATTCATTATCGCTCAAAAAACGTGTATTAAAACACATTTTCCAAAAAAAAAAAAAAAAAAAAAACTCGCCTTCATCAAGGAAGACAATAATTATTATTATTACTCTGGTTGAATGTAATGTACACTGGAGAGCCAAAAAAACTGGTATAGGCGTGCGTATGCAAATAACAGAGGTATGGAATCTATATAAGACAACAAGCGTCTGGCAAAGTTGCTAGATCGGTTACTGCTGCTACAATGGCAGGTTATCAAGATTTAAGTGAGTTTGAAAGAGGTGTTATAGTCGGGGCACTTGAGTTGGGACATAGCATCTCCGAGGTAGCGATACAATTTGGATTTTCGCGTACGACCATTTCACGAGTGTACCGTGAATATCGGGAATCTGATAAAACATCAAATCTTCGGCATTGCTGCAACCGGAAAAAAGATCGTGAACGAACGGGACAAACGACGACTGACGAGACTCATTAAACGTGACAGACGTGCAACCCTTTCTCAAATTGCAGCAGATTTCAATGCTGGGGCATCAACAAGTGCCAGCGTGCGAACTATTCAACGGACCATCATTGATATGGGCTTTCGGAGCTGAAGGCCCACTCATGTACCGTTGTTGACTGCACGACACAAAGCTTTACGCCTCGCCTGGGCCCGCCAACACCGCCATTGGACTGTTGATGACTGGAAACACGTTGCCTGGTCTGACGAGTCTCGTTCCCAATTGTATCGGGGATGGACGTGTACGGGTATGGAGACATCCTCATGAATCCATGGACCCTACATGTCAACAGGGGACTGTTCAAGCTGGTGGAGGCTCTGTCATGGTATGGGGCGTGTGCAGTTGGCGTGAAATGGGACCCCTAATACGTCTAGATACGACTCTGACAGGTGACAGATACGTAAGCATCCTGTCCGATCACCTGCACCCATTTATGTCCATTGTGCATTCCGACGGACGTGGACAATTCCAGCAGGACAATGCGACACCCCACACGTCGAGAGTTGCTACCGAGTGGCTCCAGGAACACTCTTCTGACTTTAGACACTTCCATTGGCCACCTAAATCGCCGGACATGAACATTATTGAGCATATATGGGATGCCTTGCAACGTGCTGTTCAGAAGAGATCTCCACCGCCTCGCACCCCTATGGATTTGTGGACTGCCCTGCAGGATTCATGGTGTGAATTGCCTCCTGCATACCTTCAGACATTAGTCGAGTCCATGCCACGTCGTCTTGCGGCACTTCTGCGTGCAATTATTAATAATAATATATACAAGTATTTTAGAGAGAGTTTATGCACATACATTTTAGCAACTAAAATTATAATTTTTATAACTGGAATAAATCTACATAAAATCAATTATTAAAAATATTTTTATCCTGAGTACCAATATTTTTTTTACATACAGACATAATTATTATGCTTATTCGATTTGAACCCGCCTGTGTTACGAAAGTAATGACTTTACAATTATAAAAGATAGGTGTCGTTTGGAAAATAAATGGCAATCGAATGCTAAAGTTTTTTACAAAAGCATTTTAACAAACGTGACGAAGAGTGGTTGGTATACATTTTCTTTGGCTCCATGTAAAATAAAAATGTGGACATGTTTCACAAAAGCAGTTTGTACATGGGAAAACAAATTTTCTACTTTATAAATGTTCTTAAGTTGAGCAAGCAATTAAATGCATATTTACCACCTCTTTACAGCGATCACGCAACATCATAAAGTTAAAAAAATGTCCATACTTTTTCGTGCTTGGATTTTCTTACATGAGTCTTTTTAAAGAGAATGAAAAACAGTAAACGAAGCATTTGTAGCGCGCAATCTGTCAAACGCAGATACTCAAATATAGAACGAATGCTGACAATGAAACGTGATATTTCGCGTGTGATTATGACCTACATTCATTAATTGAATTTCTGTTGATACAACGTAATTACATAATCGGTTGTTTTGAGTCATGTACGCAGCATGATGTGAAGTCATTCATTACATTCCAACCACTTCATGATAAATGTAGCGCTTTAATTCTAGTCTGCCAGTAAAATTGAATAAATGACTACATGTGAACTTGTGCGCCTTGGAGTTATGCAAGTGCTGTAAATTATGGGAGAGACAATTGTAATATATTGTCTACCAGATACTCAGCCCTGACGTAGGACTGACACACACAATTGCGAACCAGTTAAGGGGGTAGCATCCTTAATAAATTTGCTTAGTATTGTGTATTTTCTTTATCAATCTTGCTTTAGTACACTNGTTATAACGTGCTGAATTTTAGGTAAGACAGCAGTTCGGTGTGTTGACCATAGTCAATCATCCGTCCTGACCACAGAGCCAAAATAAATTACACAATATATTAGCCAGTGTAGAATATGAGAACAACAATATTGTCATTTGAATTTATGTACCCAATAATTAAAAACTGGCAGATTTTTTATACACTGATTATTTTAATACGGGAGATTTGTGGTGTAAAAGTGTGTACTGAATTAGAAAGGGGAAGGTGCGGTGAAGGTCATCGTGTTGTGCGTCATCGCAGGAGAGTAAGTAGGCTCTTAGCTCCGCGCTGCACGCGCCAACCTTACTCCCCCCAAGACGTCTATCCCAACGGGACTATATTACCTGGAAAACAGACAAGTGCATTCCAATGAATGGCGATTGTGTTTTGTTACTTATACGTGTCGCTGGTATCGCCATCTTTCGACGGAAAGCTGAACAAACAAGAGACTTTGAAGATTTGTCTCTAGTGTCCACCAACAGGTGCGCCACTTACCAATTCTACCTACCGGCCGCCAAGGATACCAGCCCCTTTTAAGGCACTGTGGTATACTTCTGAAACGAGGGTCAACCCTGTCAAGTCAAGACATCTGTCTTAGGACTGTGCACCCATTCCTCGATATAAACAGAAAATGTACGTATTACTGATTATTATTTGGACAAACGTTGCATGGATTGTTATCCTTATCTGGTTAAGGGGACAGATTGCCATGAAAACCCCTTGTTAGAAAGAAATTGTTAATTTGCGTGCACACGGCAGGAATTCTTTCAAGAACAGATGTCAGTTCGGGAATATAAAAGTAATAATTGGTCGGGGTGTACTTTCTCTCCCTTGTCTATCGGCAGTGGCTTTCATGTTATTTTGTGATGAGCACATATATATGGTGCAGGAGCGAGTGGCATAACTCAGTACCTCGTCCTGAGTTCTCAGCAGCTCCTACAGCTCTACAGACGATGGCCACAGCAACTCACATAGGACTCTCGCCCAAACTGGCCGCATGAGGCTAGGGCTGCTCGATATATCGATAATTATCGATATGAAAAACCTTATCGATTTATACGTAAGTTCGAAAGACATCGGTACATCGATGTTTCCATATTATCGAAGTTTTCGGTATTATCAGAGTTTTCGGTAGTATCGAAATTTTCGGTACTATCAAAAAATGTTGTACTATCGTCATTTCCGATATTATCGAAATTTACAATATTATCGATACAATCGGCATTTCCCATATTATCCTCATTCTTGATATTATCTAGTCTTAAAGTTAAAACATTTTTGTTACCTGCAATTCAGTCTCTTTTTGTTGTATGCAAATAATAATAATAAAATACGGCATTATTGCAACACATGTGTATGTTTATAACTCTTTTACACCATCGCCTGGTTTACGCAACATTCAAGTTAGCTGGTTCATTGTTTTGTTTTGGTTTTTTTCCGGTCGCGGTCGTGTCACCAAATAGCAGTCTACGACCATCCAACGTGTCAGTTTGAATCTCCTCAAATAAAATATTCATTATCGTAATAAATAAAACATTTTTATACATGTTCTAAGTGAAGTGACTACGTTTAAGCACAGCAGAGAAATTAAAAACAATGTTTCTTGTTCCAGAAATTCTTAAAATTTCACATAATATGCCGATCTAGAAAATGTGCTGCTTCGTGCAATTGAAGTCGGTGTACATTTCAAACCTCGAATAAACTTGAAGAAACTTCCGACGAGTGTGGTTTATTATATTTGCGATGCGTTTTACAATTCTGAAAGTTTTATTAAATGTGTGTGTGTTATTTAGTATTTACGCATTTCGCTATTTACGAGCTGTACCTACAGTGGCACGTATGTCGCTTGTTCTGAAACAATATTGCCATGAAAATATTTTATGCTGCACGTGAAACATTTTTCGTGAGTTAGGAATACCTTAAAACAATGTTATAACGCCTGTCCGAACGATTTAATCTCTATGAGCCGATATAATAAACAGTAAGCACTAGTTTCTGCACGACCAACCTTCTAGGTAAGTATTTTGGGGGCAAATTAGATTCTGCATTAAATGTGTTAATGCAGTTTCATGAAATATATTGTCACCGGCTAGGTATTGTGTCGTTAGTATTATGGTAGAGTTTCGTTCATATCAGTGTAGGTATTTAAATTTTATAAGCTAAAAGTATTTTTTTTCGTAAGCAAAGTAGCAGGCCTTACCAAGCGTTAGTGTTATGTACTTTAAAAACTGCGTGGCTCGATTTTTTCCCACGAAACTTGCATCGAGTGACAAATATTATTATGGAAGCATGCTGTAAAAATATGGAACAATTATGTTCAGACATTGAGTTTCAAGAGAACTGTTTCGCGACATGGGGGCAAGGTTTGCCTCTCCGATACAACACAGGTGTCAGGTGCGGGCATGGCGTCTAAGGTCTCACGGTTTTCTCTGTAGCCAAGTTTTTTACTCATCGGGCAATCTACCCTTGTTATGCATAATTGTATATTATCCTGTATCTGCCTCGTGCAAGCAGGGAATGCGGGAATTTTCCAGTGTCTAGCATTTATAACACAGAGAAGCTCATTTAACATTCAGGGAAATGCACTAGGAGGGCCCTCGATTAGTTTGAGGTTAGTAGCGAGTGAGGACTCAAGGTATTTTTTCCATGGTGGGAGATTTCTCCCCCTCAAATATCTTTCGGTTTTTTTCTATTGCGGAGATCTTCACCCATCAGGCATACGACTCGTCGCAGGAAATGGCATAGCATCTGGGACCTCTTCTGGCGCGAAATGGGCAAGTGAAATTTTTTCACAGCATATTTAACAAGCTATGATTCATTCCGGTGCTGCCCTTCATAATATGGAAGAGTAAAAGCCTCCAATGGCCGCTAGCAGCTTCGTGTGAAAGCAATGTTTTGATTACAATGTGCATGGGTAGTGTAGCTGTCAAATGCTAACAGCCGTCCTTGCTATGCATGTCAGTGTGTGTGTGAGTGTGTACGGGCAGGGTCTGTGTTTAGCTTTATCGTGTATGAAAATCTGGTGTGCCCTAACGGGAATAGAAATTGATTCACCGAGATAAGGACCAGCTGTCTAGTCACTGTACAAAAGAAAGAATCTAGGTTTAGAAAGAATGAGGTTGGAAACTTCGACTCCAAGTTGAGAAAGATATGGGGCATACCAGCTCAAATTGAGGTCCTCTTAACTTAATTTCGGGTTCATCTGTTTCGGCAGTTGTATGTGCTCGACAATAAAACTCATGTAATACCGAAACGGAGTTCGAGTAAGGTGTCGGGAGGGGGAGATTGCATACAAGGGGGGATGCCTCCTTCGATCTCGAGGTTTCCTTGAAGTCCGAGTGCGAGTCCTGAGGTACGATTGCGGCCTGGACTGTCGTTCATCCAATGTAAACATATTAGCTGAAGGATCTATCCCCTTTTGTTTGGCTGCCGGATAATGTATGATTATGCATGCGTTTCGCCCTGAAAATATATAAACAGGTACCATGTCCAGTCCATCAGTCGACGAATCCTGCTACTGACATATTGACTACATAAACATGTTCATGGAAAGTGACGATGGTACCAGCATGTAGTACCGGATATTGTCGCATTTTCCACCTGATCTATGAACCGGAACATCTGCTCGTGGTCTTTTGTGAGCCTGGAACATGCACCCGACGACAGTTATTCCTGCCAACAATGAAGACAGGCTGTATTTTATTTTAACAGTCACATTGGCTATAATAATGGACTGCATGGAAACGACATCGCTCGCTTAAGTGTTTTGTGGTGACCTATTCAGGGGTGGGGGCCTTTGTAATGTCAGAAAGTAAAAGCCTATGGTTGTGAACTACTATGTATTGAACTTTTGGTGACGATGTGCATGAGGAGTGTGGCTGGCAAGTGCTAACACTGCTCTTCCCACACATGCAGACTTCATGGTTACCCAACACCGAGTAGGTGCAGAAGTGAGGAAATGGCATGGAAGCAAGTGCACATTCACAAATTCAGACTCCAGTTATCTGATGCCATGCAGGTGCATACCTATTATCAACTATTTTGACAAGAATGATTTTGGTACCTGAGTTTTTTCTTTTCGTAATTACCATTCCATTCATATATGCCTTGAGCTATATAAATTAACACTTAAAATATTTCGTGACATGGGTTTGCCCAAATTATTTTATAGAAACGATAATTCTTGTCATGGTTATTTACTTACATCGACATTTATACATATATATTTCCACATCGTAAACACAAATTTTTCGATTACAATTAATACTTTGAACATTATCGAGTGCCTTTCCTGCTGTATTTTTTACAACATTTAATACAAAAGAATTTTTTTCCCATATACACCTCAAGATAACTGAACATAGTTGTTATGTATGTCTCAAATGTATAAACATATTTTTTGGTTATCTGTTTCCTCACGCCTCCGTATTGCTTTTCCTAAAACCTATTCATACAAGTTTTCTGGACATACTATGTCACCCACATGCACATGCAAAAATAATTTTCGCCTTCTTCGCAATTTTTTTAGCACTCCGCACCATCACGCCCCCACACTGTCATTATTTTTTCACATCCACTGTTCCTCCCCATTCCTCATCCGACGAGCTTTTCTTTACCTCGCATGGCAGGCTGCGACAAGTCGTGATCCTCTCGACGAATGGAACCATGTCGGCTTCTCCGTGCGGTAGGAAGTCTATGTGTCTCGCCATCGCATTCTTCACTGAAGCTAAGCACAGTTTCCCAACCTCCTCGTCGTATCTAATAGTCCCAGCGCTGGCAGCCTTCTTTAATGACGAAGGTTTCACCCTTGTTGAACTACAAATTTAATCGGTGCTGCATGGTAGGGTTACGTCCAGCCAAATGTTCTACACTTCACAGGTTTGACCATTGCACTGGATTTTGTCCATAAAATAAACTTTTGACTTGCCTTCGGCATTCATGATGCTCGGACTGTACGCAGGCACTAAGGTATAGTAGAGAGGGGCATAATTCACACCATCGCAGGCTTCTATGCTTTTCACTATATCCTCGTACCGAGGGTCGCCCAGCCAGTCCTCCACACGATGTTACCCTAGGATGGCATTGGGATAAAACTTCACTATGCATGACTCGAATGAGATGGTGTACATTACCTAATGCATTGAAGATCGTGGATGGGGTGCGATGGGAGTAGCTTTGGTGGCCATCAACATACTGCTGCTAGTGCTGATAGTGGTGATGTGAACTACATGTCCTCGAGTTCCTTGTGCCCACTCTGACAGCCGCAGTCACAACTACACCAGTTACACCGGGTGCACCAACCACATCAGGCCAAGAGTGCGTAGTACGGGTCCACAAGAACCAAGAACGGAACTTGCACCTTCTTGCCGACAAAGATTACGCAACTCAAAAGACCGCCCTACTCATGTATTACAAGAGGTGACTCTTTTAATAAGTGAGTAGGCGATACGAAACGGTGTTTACCCCAAAGCCACAGCCGTTAGGCGCACTGGCAATTGGTCGTTGCATCCTCGCAGCTCGCGCAGCTAAATACGACGTAACGCACCACCAAGTGACGTTAACTGGCTGGTAGGCCAGAGCTGAAGAGATAAATGCCCCAAAGTGACATCCAGTAGTGTACAGAATTTTACAAACCTATTAAACACAGTCACTGCATTTACTGTTACAGCAAGGGGTGTTTTTCATTGTATAAATGGCAATCAAGTTTGGCATTCCACACCCCTTTGCCCAGGTGGATTCACCCATCCCTTCAGGAGACAGCCACCTGGCCAGTGAAATTCCATGCATCATTGGAAGTGAAATTCAAACACTTGACACTGTTCCCCACCTGTGGCACACAGAGTGGTTCGTAGGGTCGAAGTTAATTCCTCCAGGCACAAACTATAAGGTCCCTTGAAGGTTTAGGGTGTATCAATAAGGTAGTCTTTTGGTGTTTCACTTTAATGGATGGATATATTGTCTCGAGAAAAAAAAACATACAGAAACATTTCCGAGGTGTGGTATTCTATTTTGGCTAACTCGGATTAACTGTGGGCGACGTCGTGGTGGAGGGGGTCTTCTCTGGACGGCGACTTGATACTTAACTCTGCTGGTGTGGTATGTTGTTGGCTGTGGATGAGATCCGGCGATGTGGGCGGCCTTGGAAAAGGCCCACGTTTGGTGCCATCTCCACTGGACTGCTGTTCTGGGTTCGTTCTGGTATCTTCTTCGCGATATCACGACGCAACTCTTCTCTCGGCGTGGTGATAATGAACTGTCCTGTTCACTAACTGTCCGGGGGTCCGATCTTCCCCGTCCGTACTCGGTACTGACGAACTGACCGATGGTCTATTGAATACTGATATGTTCTCTCTGTGCAGTAATCTTCTGACTTTTCCCCCTCCCCGCAAAGAGGCTTATATCCTTTCTAGCCTCTCTCCCTAATTTACTGCACGTGTCCCCTTATTGGGATGAGGGGGGTGAGAGGAAGCAGAACCATGTACTTCAAAAACGTGCCATGGTTCCCTGATGGTTGGNGGGGGGGGGGAGCGGTGATCTTGCCCCTTGAATTTAACATCTCAGCTTATTCTTCCGCGGAGCGTGTTTTCTGACTTCAGGGGAACTATTTCTGCCTATTTCGAGATATCTCAGCGCTTACAAATTTTACTTGGCTTGCTAGGAGGAGGTGGGTGGGGAGGACTACGCAGCAGGACACATGTAAGGCTTGACCTCGGGCTCCTACCTTGGCTTGCCCTTTCTCTGCGGTGATTACGACTGACACGTGTCTCTCTAGACTGGTTTAAGCTGGCGGGGGGGTTTGTTGGTGACAGCGCCGCTTCTAATACCGAATTACGTAACAACTTATTTGTAATATGTAATAATAAATAGTAAAAAAATTAATAAATAAACTGTAATTTGTATGTAATAACTTATTTAATGTGTATTTATGTAAGAGTAATTATATTTTTCTAAAATGGAGATTGCCTATAAAGGCCTCCAGCATTGTAACAAATGATTTAGGGTGGTGACATCCCCATCAACTTAACAACTTAAACATTAACAGATATTTGTTGATAAACAGGGATGTCATCAATGTGTTTAATTTAATTCATAGAATTTTTCAACATGATATCACATCACAGTGTGTTCATGTAATGTTCATCGTTCGCCGTTTGACTTCGGTTTTCACCACTCGTGACGAAAGCCGACGCCATTCGGCCCAGTTCGTCTCAACACTCGGACAAGACCGACAACATTGGTCACCCACTCCACGAGCCCCCTCAGTACCTGCATATAGGCTGCACTCATTTAACTGCAATATAAATATATAAGTCACCGGAACATTTGTATTATCTTTAATGTACTAAGGGGAGAGCCAACCACCCTCTCACTGGAGAGTTTAACGCAATGGCGTTTCATTATAAGACCACGTGTTTTTCACAGCTTAAGTGCTGGGTCCATTATCATGCATCATTTACGCATTATTAACCTGTAGCAAGGACAGTGAATAAACCACTCAACCAAGTGAAATCAGTGTAAATTCATTGTAGGACATCCTTTGTAGCATCACCCACATTTTGTTAGCATATTTCAGGCGTACGAGACGGCCTGTAGTTTCGCCATAATATATAAAAAGTGCAACCGTAAGTAAGCGATACCCATCAACAAACTGACGGAGGATTACCAGGTTCCCCATGGGCCATCGACCGGACGACCCTCGTCATTAGCTCACAACTGAGTTATGGCTCCGGGCAATATAACATCCAACCAGCCCTGGTTAACCTCGCCGACGTCAGTGGTCTGCGTGGAGCCCTCACATGCTGGAAGCCAATCATCGCATGTCGTCGAGGTGAGTGTGTGCCAATTGGAGCTGGTGCTGGGTCGGAGACGAGATGTGATCAGCTGCATGAGGTGGGTGGTGGTGTGGTCTGCAGAGTCGTCCATGTTTTTCACTATGTGGACTCTTTGATGATGGACTCTGTGATGTGGACAGTGGAGGTGATGGTTGGTGACGAATTTGCAACTAAGGTGGTGACTGTGAGGGAAGCGGCTGATGCTGCACGACGTCGCTCCTTGCACCAAGCGCGGGAATGAGAAGTGTCCGGAACAGACGTGGTGCAACCCTCGAAGCACTACCTGCATGGCAGACAGTCGCCAATATCTACGTCCTGCTGAAGGTATGCCGGCAGTCTCTTGTACACGCACCGAACTTCGTGGCTTGTGTACGTCAGCAGGAACTCTTTCGGTAAAAAGGCCAGTTCTTTTTTCCGTATCGAGAGCCACGAGCGAGCCTCTAAGTCGAGCAGGTGGCAGCGATGGCAGCAACAGGAGAAAGACTGGGTCCCACAGCATTTTTTATGCTGGGATATGCGTGCAAGGGAGGGGTAAGAGGTGGATGTAGCTGGGGAGTAGGGAGGAGTGGTTGGGAAGTGGGCGACATAGGTATGCTCTGGTGGTAGATGCTGAAAACATGCTTTACCATTCCACTGCAGGGGGCATTGTCGATTAAGGGAGGTAATGAGAGGACGATGAGGAGGAGGGGGTACCTGTAGGTAGCGGAGGGTGACGCACAAAAGTGATTTATTGGTTGTGCTGTGACGAGTAATTGGTGGAGTAGGGCAATTATTCGATACATTTACAGTGTACAAGACTATGGAATTGGAAATGTTCTTGTCTGAAGCATAACATATTTGAGGAATCGGGGGAACCACGATATATGAGCTGAGATGATTTTCTGCCAGGTATCTCGAATATTACAATGGATTCAAACCACCATATATGCATCAAATTGTGAATTTGTTCAATGTCCCAGCATACTCTGTGAGACATTTTGCTATTGGCGCTGAACTACAGAGTATTTTCATCCGCGGTTTCGGGGCTTTGACATTATTTTTTCGCGGTAAGCATTACACATTTCGGTGGGATGGAGCCTCGTGGCCATCACATTGTGTTTCGCAACCCTATGTACATATTACTGTATTTTGCGTACATACCAGGCACTGGGGGGTTCGCATGTCTGACCTCTGTACCCGTACCAGTGTTTTGGACATCATGATTTGTATTTGGATGTGGGAAACAGAACACAATAGGTTAATACGCACTTTTTTTTGCTGGTATATATAATATCATGGAAGGAATATGTGAGCTCAGTTTGGATACCTGCATCGACGATTTTATTTTACTGACTGATAGAGATGTACATATGTCCATGGACCGATGAATGGCTGAGGAGTGGAAATGTGTTTCCGACAAATTGAAGGTATGAACTATCACTCATTAAATTCTGATCACGAAACTTAACTTGTTGTAGCTTTATTCGCTTGGACATACGACATACATCATGCGACATAACGCACCGCCGGGTGATGTCAACTGGCCTGTAGGCAAAGCTGAAGTGCTAAGTGCCCCAAAGTGTAACCAGTAGTGCGCAGCATTTTTCAAACACATCAAACAACATAATTTAATTAACAGCTACGTTCAGGGGTGTGTTTTGTTGTATTAAGAGCAATCGAGCATGGTAACTCACACCTCTTTGCCCAGGTGGACTCGTCCATTCTTTCAGGAGACAGTCACCTGGCAACACTGTAGCCAGTGAAATTCGAACCCATGTAATTTGCCATTGTGGTAAACAACAAGGGACCCAGCAGATTTCCCTGTGGCACATCTGATGTAACCACACCTTCGTTAGATAATGTGTCCCCTACTTTCACCCTCTGTCTCCATCCCCTGAAGAAGTCTCCAATACATGTTGAGACAAGCTGTCACTCAGGTGTATAGTCATAAGTACATTTGTCAATGCTTATACCTCATTTATTAATGAAGCCAAAGCAGCTGGACACACGATAAAGGAATTATTCTGTGATGGTGGAGGCGAATATATTAATGCCGAAATGAAGAAGCTATTTCAAGACAATGGGATTGGTGTTCGTCAAACTATTCCATACACACCTCAGCAGAATGGCGCCTCAGAGCATGAAAATCGTACCATTGTTGAGGCTGCTAGATCCATGATTCATGCCAAGAATTTGTCCTTAAAGCTGTGGGCTGAAGCAATTAATACAGCAGTTTTTGTGTTGAACAGAACAGGACCCACTGGTCAGGGCATACAGTTGCCTATAGAACTGTGGACAGACAGTAAACCTACTAGGATAGATTACTTAAAAATTTTTTGANATAGTCAAAAACAAGCGACAAAAGTTAGACAAGAAAAGCACACAGTGTCTTTTTGTGGGATATACAGGTGATCATAATGGTTATCGCTTGTGGAATTTTACTGATGGCTCCATAATTTTGTCAAGAGATGTAATCTTTGAAAAAGAATCCCCACTAGTAAAATTTGTGAAATGTGATGTGCTAGATGATGTTTCAGGGAGTCAAGGTGATGAACCATCATCTGACGTTGGAACAGCAAGACCTGTTATTTCACTGTCTCCACTTGAAGATAATGATCTTGCCCAGGTGGAAATTAGAGGAGAGGCTACAGACAGTCGAAGGAGCTCTCGGGTAAAACAGGCCCCACCATTTTTGACAAATAATTATGTTTTGATAGCCGATAAAGAAATTAATTTTTCTGATGCTCTTAAGTTTAAAGAAAAGCATTTACGGAGACAAGCCATGGAAAGGGAGCTGGGTTCATCGGCCGAAAATAACATGTGGAGTTTGGTAGAGTTACCAAAGGATAAAAAGATTGTGTCTAATCGTTGGGTGCTGAAGATCAAAAGAAAACCCAATGGTGAAGTTGACCGATACAAGGCTCGCCTCGTGACTCGAGGATATACCCAGGAAACTGGGGTTGACTTCAGCCAAACTTTTAGCCCTGTGGCACGTTATGGCACCGTGAGAGCACTGCTAAGTGTTGCCGCTGCTGAAAGGTGCGAACTTGGACAGTTTGACGTCGAAACAGCATTCCTTTATGGAACATTGCAGGATTGGTATATGCATCAGCCTATTGGTTTTGAAGATGGAAGTGGTCGAGTTTGCAAACTGAATAGAAGTCTATATGGACTTAAACAGTCACCTCGCTGCTGGAATAAACGTTTTCAGAATTTTATGTTCGCTCATCAATTGCATCAAAGCCAAGCTGATCGCTGTCTTTTTATCAAGAAATGCAAAAATTGGCCGAAAACTTATGGTGGCCATATATGTGGATGATGGACTCTTGGTGGGTGACGAACCTGACATTAGAAGAATTTAAAATTACTACTGGCAGACTTGAAAGCTTTTTGGAATTGAAAAGAGAAAGGATGGGAGTTTATTTGTTCATCAGGAATCATACACCAAAAAAATTCTTTCGATTTTCAATATGATTGGGTCTCATCCGGTTTCTACGCCCTGTGAGAGAAGATCCCTTGTTGAGCCTCATGCTCCCCTGGAAGGGAGAGCTCCCTATCGCGAAGCGATTGGGAGCTTACTGTATCTGGCCATGACAACTCGCCCGGACCTGGCATATGCTGTAAGCCTTTTGTCTGAAGTTCTTGACTGTCCGAAGTAGTCTGATTGGATTGGAGTGAAGCGAATACTCAGATATCTTGCGGGCGCCAAGAACCATGGTTTACTTTACAATAGTAATGTGGTGGAATGATTGAAGTATTACTCTGACTCGGATTTTGCTGGTGATTGTGAGTCCCGTCGATCAAGATCTGGAGTATTGATTACTTTTGTTGGAACTGCTATATCCTGGCTGAGTCGAAAACAAGGAACTACAGCTCTTAGTACAACAGAGGCCGAGTATATTGCTGTGAGTGAAGCAGTTAAGGATATTGTTTGGATTGCTCGCCTTTTTAGGGATATTTCAGACATCGGACGGCCACCAACCTTATTTGTGGATAACCAAAGCGCTATATGTTTGATGAGGAACCCTGAATTCCATAGACGGACGAAACATATTGACATGCGGTTCCACTTTGTCAGAAAAAAAACTTGCGAATGGGGAGTTCATTCTTGAGCATGTCCCTTCTGGAGAGCAACTGGCGGATGTCTTCACGAAGAGTCTACCTCGACCATCTTTTGTGAGGGTCCGTGGGTCACTTGGAGTGTTGTGTTTTGGGGGAAGTGTTGAGACAAACTGTCAGTCAGTTGTATAGTCATAAGTACATTTGTCTATGCTTATACCTCTTTGTTCTGTTGTTGTTCCCTCACCTGTCTTTTGTTATAATAACGAGTTCTTTTGTGCTGTTTGTCATGTTGTGATTACAGTTTCTTTCTAATGTGCTTAACGTTTTGCTATTTCTACATACCTTCAATAATACACACCACTATCATGTTTGCCCTCAATTACTTGATCTACTTTCTTCATTAATATCCCGTGGAGCACCTTATCAAATGCCTTCTCAAAATCAATGAATACATCCATGTTGATACTCCTGCAACCAGTTCTTCTCAACCATCACCTCCATCACGCACTGCACTACCAGTCTCTCCATTACCTTTCCCATATTTGATGCGAGACTCACTGGTCTGTAGCTGCCAAGCCTTACCCTATCCTCCCCTGCTTATAGATTGGGAACACCAAAGCCTCCTTTCATCCTTTTGGCAATCTACCCTCCTCTAAAGACCTAGCAAACAACACCTCTAGATATTTCTACACCTCTCACCCATCAAACTTAAGGGTCCCATTTCCTACACTATCTGACCCCACTGCCTTGTTAGCCTTCAGCCCCTTTATTACCTGTACTATCTCATGCTCCCCCATCCTACATTTACAATATTGCCCCTGGCCACTACCTGTTTCCATATCCCATACATCCTGCTTCTCAAACCCTAGCTAGTACTGGGCTTGCAGCATGTCTGCATTTTCTTTTTACATTGTCGCAGTCAAGTTATTCCTACCAATCTACATTGGGATCCCGTCATATCCCCCCTTTACCGTCTTCAGATAACCCAAGAGTTTCCGCCATTCATTTTCTTTTTCTTCTTCCATCATGTTCTTTAAATATTCATCTTTTGCCTGTTTGATTTTGCTTTCCAGCCCCTTTCCTATCTGCCTCATCCATTCCCTAGCACTTGCCATTCCTTTGTACCACCACTTTGCATGCAACTGCTCATACTTCCTCTCCAATCTCTTGATTTCCCTGCCATAATACCATGGATATCCCCCCACCCTTATTATTTTCTTAGGAACAAGTTTCTCCAGCATTACCGCCACTAACCTTCGAAACTCTTCTCACAAGCCTTCCATATTTCCCTCCTAAGTCCACTGCTCAAATCTATCCCTCAAGGAAAATTGTCGCCTTCTTCTTATTTCCCCAACCCATACTGCCACACCAACCTATCCCTAGTTTGTTCTGTCCTCGTTCCCTAATCCCTATTTCCACCACTGGTATGTCATGATCACTAATCCCATCCACTACTATAGCATCAACTATCACATTCCCAGGCTTAACCAACACCACATCCAGCACTGACCCAACAACCTCTTAATTCCTTCTCGTGCATGTTTCCACTACTTGCACAAAGCCTCTGTTAACTAATTATGCTGCAATGTTCTGCATCATGGTGCCCATCCTTTCTGCACCCTCCAATCACTGCACTCCTTGCATATTCAGGTCACCTGCTACAACTGTCCACTGTCTATCCCTCAGCCTATAAATTATTTCCTTCAAAACTTCAATCGTCCACCATCCCTGTCCCAGCGGCATATAAGCTGCCAGAAGTCTGATACTCCTACATCTCTCCTTAACTTCGATTTCCATCACTTCTAATTCTTCACCAATCCAAACTGCAGACCCCTTCAATCCTTCTTTCACACATACCATTATCGAACCCCCCTCTCCCATCCATATCTCTTCTAAATATTGAAAACATATCTTAATTGCATTCGTTGTCTAACACTTTCCTACTCAGCCAAGTCTCCACTGCTAAGAATATGTTTGACACTTAACCTTCAACCACACCCCAGAAGTTATTTAACTTGTTATACACACTCATACAGTTAACTACCATTTTCTTTATGCTGCCACAATGATTTACTGTCAATTACTCTCTCCCTGCAGTCCTTCCTCTGTTTTTTACCACTCCTGTCCGATCAACTTCCAAACCCTATACCTTCCCCCCTTCTCCAACTGATTGCTATTTCAGCCCTCGCTGCTCAACCCTACTCCTCCCTAAACACCCTGCTGTCTGGCTACCTAACAGATCCTCCAAAATCCTCCTACCTTGCTCTGTCAGGTGCACCTGATCCCTTCCTACACTTGCATATCCTACCCACTTCCTGCTATCCACAAATGTCGCACCCTAATCACTACTCCCTACACACCCTCTCAAACATCTCACTAGCTTCCACTGTCTTTGCGTAGCTAATTCCCTTTCTAACAAACAAACACCCCACTAACCCCCACTCTTGCCCTCAGAAACTTCTCCTTCACCTGGTTTAACTTTCCCCTTAGCTCCTGCTCTACCGCTTCACTTACTTCCTTATGCGCAAAGTAATTTCCCCCCACATGAACTGTGACCACATTTACTTCCCTTTAGGTTGATCACTCTACGAACCAGGTCTCTAAGTCTTGCCCACCCCCTCCCCCCGTACTACCAACATTGTACCTGACACTCTTGGAGCTGCACATAATAACTACTTCTGGTTAATTCACTACAGGACGTCTTACCTCTGCCGCGTCTCTCTCCCCCACTTGCCTATAGTTCTACCTTTGCTCTACATGCTCCCCCTCACTTCCTTTTTGGAATCCTCTTTCTTCCGACCCTAACACATCCGGCCTATTTCTACTTACCTACCTGTTGGTTTCCGGTCTAATGCCCCAAACCTCCATGTACTGCATCCTGCTGTCTGCACAAAAATTAAATGTTTCATACCTGTGCAATTTCTATCTTCAGGCTGAAATTAAGAAACCACTATACTTTCCTAGGAAATCACCTCAAATAACTTCTTAAATTTTCGACTTATATTTGAGTTAGAGAAATTTAACCTGTTGAATTAATTTTAACATTATTTTTTGGAAAATTTAGTTACAAGCTGTTTACAGCACTGTTAAGTTAGCTGAAGATGGATATAAATTAATTTTTATTCAGGAAGATATGTTATTTGTAATGGAATGGTAGATGTAAATAAGAGGAGCACAATTATAATGCAAAGAACTTCTAATGTCATTCTAGAATGGGGAAAAAGAGCGTTGCTAGAACACAAGGGAGGCCTGTTGCAGAACGTTTAAGTGGCCCAAAGAAACTGTCTCCGCAGAAACGAAATGAAGTAAATAACCTTGTTGAAAAATTACTGAAAGGTATGCCGTACCAGTGTATTTATTTCTATGTAGTAGCGACACTCATGTCGTGAACTGAAGTTATGTATTGGCGTTGTAACAATTGTATCTTAATTATTGTTGTTCAGCATAACCTATAAATCTATGATATTTATTACAATTATTAGAATACATGCTATTGGGCGGCTGCCGGGTGGCAAATTCATCTCCTCCCCCTCACTTTCTTCCTTGACCCTTACTGATTGGGGACACGACATGTGTTCTTCCTTAAATCTTTTGTTGGTTTTTATCCCCTACCGTTAGAAGTATTTCATTTATCTGTGTTTTGAACTTTACATGGCCATGGAAAGCACTTGTACTGTCACAAAGACAAATGAAACTCACATAGAGTAAAATTCAACAGAAAATAAATAGAAGTGGAAGCAAACAAATGTGTGTTCAAATGTTAAAGCAAACGCTTTGTCAGGAAAGGAACCAGGGGGTCATTACATATGAAGGGCTGATGAACAAGAACACTTGGTATTGGTACTGAATCTTGTTTGCGTGTCGTCCCGGTACTGATGGGGGGTGGGGGTGGTGTGTTTCAGTGAGCAGCATCGTGCATCAAGCCAACGTCGGCAGAGAATGGGAGATTCACCTTGACGTACAGAAGATCCTAGAGAAACTGGTCCGTGTGGAGACAGGTGAGTGAGCCGCGTCCCTACCGTATACATTCGTGTCGCGTAATTTCGGAAAGAAGTGCTCTAAATTTCCTTACTGGCTTCACAAATTGTTTGGAAATGTATGTGTGACTTGTCTTTATGTGTTTGCAAGGTTAAACTTGTAACAACCTGGATTGGTGAATGTTGTTCTGTGTGTGGCGGGTCAGAAGAAGCTAGTGGCTCGGTGGACAGGTTCATAGAACACCCACTCTATTGTTATGGACTGTTCATGGTTAAGTAATCACTTTTGCAACAAACCCTTTGCTTGTGATGCACGCCATATTTAGGAAACAACCCAGCACCACATACATGCGATGCTTTTTCACAGGTTTAATTGAAATGGTNTGATGCACGCCATATTTAGGAAACAACCCAGCACCACATACATGCGATGCTTTTTCACAGGTTTAATTGAAATGGTTGCTGAAACTGCAAATAGACTATAATCTGGAATAACTCTGGTTCCCTACCTCAAAATGAATATGTTGTACTTTGTGATTTTGCTGAGAATCATGCATTCATACATAAAGATGCCACTCAACGATTTCAGTGGGACAATGCCTGTGTGACAGTATATCCGTTTGTTATGTACTATGCAGATGAGGAAAGCAAAAACACCAATTCACTTAAGCTNATGCCTGTGTGACAGTATATCCGTTTGTTATGTACTATGCAGATGAGGAAAGCAAAAACACCAATTCACTTAAGCTTGGTTGTTAGCTTTGATTGTATGGCTCATAATACACTCACTGTTCATTTATTCCAATGCATCATAATTTACTTCTTATGTCATTATAAAAAATTTAATTCCCAGCAAGATAAAAAAATTTTAAAAGTATATTTTGATTTATATTTTAGGGGAGGACGAATGCTGAAAGTTGTATTAAAATCCAAGGACTAGGTTGAATTCTCAAATTTTTTGGTTGTTTTGGCAATAAACCTCCTGCAGGACGTGTGCAACCTGCCAAACTCATCAACTGGCTCATGGGAAAAATACTTTACTAGCAATTATTTTTTTAATTAATATTTGTAAATAAAATTACATAATTTAACATCAGCTCTAACCATCACAAGCATTCAACTTCTAATAAAATTATATACTTTTTAAATTATTTCACCTTGACATAAATAAACTGACTGTAAGTGAACCATAACATTGTAATACCAATAACTGAATGTGGCCTGTCAAGACCTTGTATTTGTTTTGTAAGTGGCCCGATGGAAAAACTAATTGAATAGCATTGTATTAGAGTATGAATGTACACATGTATGTTACTAACAATTGCACAGTTTACTTGGACCACATGAACAAAGGGATCAGGCCTCTGGTGATGTTAGTCTTACGTATAGCAGGAGGATACTAAATAAGAAGGGAAAGTAGTTCCTAGTAATTCTTAGATCAAAGCTACTTAAACAATTCACATTTTAACCTTATAAAATAAAAGTATTAAATCTTTGAGGTTGGGTATTACATTTCTCAGCATAATTCCACTTGCTTCATTTACAGAAAATTAAAAATGGTTAATGTCTCCCCCCTCCTTCTTTTTTTAAAGATTACCACCCCATTATTTTACTGAGGGTAAAACTGGAGCACTGCTGGTTCCTGTGTTACAAATATCGGATTGCACATTACTTTCAACAGATTTTAAATACTGAAATGACGAGGTAGAACTGAAGTGTGATGCCTGCAAAGCGGATAATTTCATGACCCGCAATGAAAGGGGTGGCATCTTTCTCCCTCTCTTTTGTAGATTATTATCTCTTAACAGGGTAGTACCCTCTCCCCCTTCAGCATCTATACCGGAGTGGCTGTCTGTTGGTTTAGTACTTGGAATAGGAATTACAGCCTTTCTTGTTCCAGTGTTGCTACCTTATTATCCTCTGGGGTTATGGCGAAACATAAATGTAAATATCAGTTTCAATATAGGCTAAAAAGAAAACCAGTTTGGGCCAATTCCGATACTGTAATATCTTCCGATATTCAATATTGGGTATCGGCGGCTCAGCTCTAGTTTAAATTCTTGCGCTAATAATTTGTGTGTAAATACATTTTTTGTTTACTAGATTGACGTAAGAATGTCGGGTGTGCCCTTATTTGTAAGTTTGTCTTACATTTGGGTATTAATGATGTGTGGTTGCACATGCGTTGCACCACCTTTGTGTTTTAACATAACATAGGTCACTTGAGACTGGCTGCACATCTGCTTGGTAGGAAAGTGCTCGCTCACGTATGATGATGCGTAGCCCAGTAGTCAGCTAATGGAGTCTGCAGTGTGCTCAGTCTGGGCTACAGCACGATGTTACAAATTCAGTCTGTGAGTCCAGCCTCTGCTTGATTGCACATAGTGGAATTCTGCCTTACAAGTTTCAGTGCAGAAATGAGAAAATGAATTGTAGCGTGTCTATATTGCAGAGACAGCATGTCACAATGTGGGTTTTACTTGTGTACATCTGTGTTAGCATGTTATTTGTTCTTTGTATATGGGAATTAAATGAAAGTAACAAAATATATATTTGGCTTTTATGGCTTAAATTGACTGGTCTAGACATGATCTTTTGTTTGGCACCAAAATCAGTGCACTAAAATGTTGGCAGTTGTGATATATACTACCTGAAAATTGCTGCTAGTCGCCATAGCCCTCACCTGAGGTTTGCATATATACGGGGCCAGCATACTGTCGTGCTTGCATAATAGTCGTGTACCTAGTTTAACGAGACCACATTTATTTCAATTGTTTTATTAGTCTGCAAACATTATATAGCTGTTTACATCCGGTGCCACAGGTGTTGGACTGGTTGATTTGAAGGACCTATTCGTTTGAAACCAGGTGCATCTGTGAAGTAAGTGTAAGATAGTGGAGGGTGTATGGTGTGTGTGGCAGAGATGAAGGTGGCGGTGGTGGACCGCAGCAGCCACTTCCCTGCCTTCGTGTCGTGGATGCTGGAGCACGGTGCGGTGTGCGAGGGATTGCGGCCGGCCAACTTTCCTGGCTACGACTGGGGCCTGCAGGCCGAGAGGGACTTCTTGGAGGGAGACCTGCTTCTGGCGGTGCCGCGCCGGCTAATGCTGAGCACGGAGGATGCAGGGGACTCGCTGTTGGGACCGCTGCTCTCCCAGGATCCCATGCTGCAGCACATGCCAAGCGTCGCGCTGTCCCTGCGCCTGCTGGTCGAGAAATGGCGACCCGACTCCTTCTGGCGGCCGTACCTCCAGGTGTTACCCACGTCCTACACCACGGTCTTCAGCTTCTCCACCGCGGACCTGCAGGAGCTGAAGGGCTCCCCTACGCTTGGTACTGCCACCCACAGTCGTTTCTACTAGCGTTACTGCATGCTACAACCACACACAATTTGAACTTAATGGAGATCATGCACCATATTTACCCATGTATCACCTGCTCGTCTTTTCTCAGAAAGAAATTAGAAAATTACTGGTGTGGGTCTTAACATGGAGATTAGGGTTTTGGAGCAAATTCTGCTGAGCGCATAGCTATTACAGAGGTAGCGGTGTCCGCCACGTCTGGTTTATTGAAACAATGCAGATGTTTGCTGCAGGCTTTGGAGGTGTTAGGCGGGTTGCTCCGCAGGCACGCCGTTCTGTCCACATTTGAAATAGAGAAGTAGCTTTTTAAACAGTGATTACACTAGAAAAATTAATGGTATCTTCACTGTATTTATATTGAAGTTGTGGTGTGCCATGAAATAAGTGGCCTTTTGTGTTTTACGCATTTGTGTTGTGCACAGACTGTACCGGTAGATGGACAACTTCTGCTCGTAGTACTGATCACCTGGTACGCAGAAGCAAACTTCTCTGGAAGGCAAAACAGTCTAAATCATAAGTCTACTAACACCTACCATATTTGTGAGATGCAAATATGTTTAAAATGTGGGGTTTTTATTTTTAATAAATATGGTATAGCTCATGCCATATTAATTTTTATAATATATGTATAACTTCTGCAGCACAGCTGTGCACTGAAAGACAAGTTTTTAGAAGTGAATGTATATAAATATATTGTTTTCTTGGGTGGTGATTCAGAATTTGGGGGGCAGGGGGTACACACACAAATACTAGCAGTCTGCAAGTACTTGGATCTTCCAGTCAAGTTGAGTTTCTGTCCAAAACTCGAAATTGTGTTACATTTTTTCAGTCTTGAAATATGCAAGGTTTTTTAGCTACGTATTTAAAGGTTTAAGTTTGTATTAACTATAAGGTCTATTAATTTACATAACTGATGTAACTTTTAGCTCTTACCACTTTAAACAAACAGCAACTTAAACTACCTCCTTTGTACTTCTGATTGACATGACAAGTGTACAGGATCAACCACACACAAGAAATAGAATATTTATTTTGCCATTAAGAAAATAGTTTAATTGATTAATTTAATGCAGTTTCCGTAGACCCTGATATTGAGCCTATAAAAGCTCCAGGGGATGGAATACATGTCAATACGGTAATATCTGNTTAAGAAAATAGTTTAATTGATTAATTTAATGCAGTTTCCGTAGACCCTGATATTGAGCCTATAAAAGCTCCAGGGGATGGAATACATGTCAATACGGTAATATCTGAATAGGGAAAGTGCACAACAGTTACAAGACAATAACACAGATTATGTAATACAGAATATAAAAAACCCTTAGTCATATATNTATAAAAAACCCTTAGTCCTATATATATATGTGATATTCATTTACACAGTAAAATGACTGAAATTAAAAATTTTTTTTACTGTTTCAGTGTTTTAACATCTCCCTCGTACAATGTTTTCATTTCCGCAGGCTGTGACACTTTCTTCCTTACTGTTTGTGTCCATGATGTGTATTGTGTTTGTAGGACATTGCATCATCCTAATAAGGTTAACACTGTTCAGATGCCACATAAACACAAGAAGTAAGCAATGAAACCTCTATAATACAAATCTGAAGGGCCTGAATATTTTCTGTTTGTAACAGTGAGGTTTGTATCAGCAGGTGTTTGCGATACGTAATTATGACTTCAAGCAGTGCCCTGTTATTTTATTAGTGGAAAGTCTGAGGGAAAGTTGAATGCAGGGCCGTGGCATGTATATTCTGAAATGCAGCGCTTCGATAAAGCTGCTTGTCGGACTGCTCCGAAATTATGTTTCTAATGTGTGCAACGTCTTGAGAGCACTAAACAGTCCTCATCTGAAATGTGTGTTGTTTTTGTAGATGAGCACAATGCATTCACATATTAATAGTTGATCACGTAGTGTGTTAGTAACGACAGCTTGCTTGGCTGGAGGTGTAGAGTGAGTGTTGTGTTGCAGAGCCGGCACTGAAGCAGTGCAGGAACATAGCTCGCCAGTACGCCTACTTCAACAAGCTGTTCCAGGTACGTTATGTGTGTCTGTCATTTAATACATATTCTTGTCACTTCCTATTTTCAACAGTTGTTGCTACATTTTGAATTTTTTTTGCATAGTTACTAGTCACCTGTTTTTCATGGGGTCTTTAATTGAAAAATAACAATAAAATTGATATTTTTTCATGAAAAATTGCATACTGAGCCAAACACTTCATTGCATATTAAACAAATGAGTTGTCAGAAATGTACATGCCCACTCGATCAGAATATCGAAAACACCTCTCAAGTTAATCTTTTACATGATGGCTGACTTAGATAAATCAGAGGCCACAGTGGTTACACTGCTCGCCTCCCACCTACGTGAACCGGATTCGATTCCTGGCGGGATCGCTCCTGGATTTTCGCACGTGGGAATTGTGCCAGACGATGCCGCTGAGGGGTGAGTTTTCTCTGGGACCTCCAGTTTCCCTCACCCTTGCATTCTGACGTTGCTCCATACTCAACTTGCTTCACCCTCATCGGCCCTCAAGACCTCGATGTTAAGAGCCGCCCAAATCTCTTAATTTCACTTCACTTCAGTTGGATAGATCGGATGTCTAGCTTTCTCATAGGAACAAGCAATGTTCCCTTAACGAGGTGTTAGTCCCCTCAACTACTTGCTTGGTTGCGCTGGGCAGGGTGGTGGGGCCAGTGTGAAGCATGGTCTGGTAGGGACCCTCACTGGCTGTGCCAACCTCCTGATAGCTGGTGTGTTGCTAGGCCGTGAGGCAGCCATTGGCTGCTGCAGAGGTGAAACACCAGGGAACAATGTTCCATGGTGCCTGAGGTGCGAAGGGAGGCATAGTTGCAGTCCAGGTACTGCCACATGAGGAGGTGGAGCATGCGATATGCCACAAGGTGGCTTCCTCTCTGTCCTTGGGGTACACCCTGGCACGATGTTAGTCCCTTGCTTGCCAGAGTTTGTAGCCTAGGCACTTGTGACCTTAGCTGGCCAGCCTAGTGTTTTGGCATGAGGACGGTAACAGAGGATGCAAACAAAAGAAGAAAATCACTTACACTTAGATGCAGTGGGTGATCAAAGGTACAGGCACTGTTGTATCTAGTAATCAGTTGCGATGTAGCAGCGTGGGGGTGGAAGTAGCTGGCGTGTTTTGCCCAGAAAGAAAATTGCACTTCCTGGTGCTGGTACTATGGGGTAAACCCCTGCTGAAGCCCTTATTGTACAAGTGGCGTCTGTAGCAGTGCAACTTGCTGTGATGTATGCCTCTAGACTGACGGTACTCGAGCCTGTAGCGACTCGGGGAGAGGGCCTCGTGCCGATCTTTGCGAACAGTTGAGCGAGCAGCGTTACCGCTACCGAGCTCAACTTCCTCTCGCATGTACGGTATTCCCCACGTAAGGCTGCTATGGTACGCAGATGAGCGGCATGACCTGCTCGGAGTCAGAGTCCCACGATGACCTCAAGTGTTTGTTCTCCTCAAGCCTAAGAACCCAGAAAGATTCCCTCCTCCTTTGTCACAGTGGTTACCAGAAGGGTGGTGTTACCTGCTAGCAACCAGAACATCAAAGTTTGGCAGGATGGAGCTCCCTTCAGTAGGATCATTAAAACCTCGTTAATTCAAACTTGGTTATTTCAAAATTCTATGTAATTTGAAGTTGTTGACAACCTCCGAACATAAGAATGGATTTTACATCCTGTGGAGTTTGGTTAATTCAAAATTCCACATAATATGAAATATAAAAAAAATGTCCTATTGTGTATGTAAAATTCAAATGATTTATCATTGCTGCAGTAATTAAATTCTTGTGTAGCAAAATGAACATTGCAAACGGCGGCTTTACCTGTGCGCATCAGGCGGCGAGGCATTGCGCTGCACGCAGCAACCTTGCGTATTGATGTGTGTAAGTAGCGGGCTGCGGATGGGCAAGGAGCAGGTGGCACAGAAAACGTATCTCTGCTGTCACCCCCCAAGTTTGCACGCAAAGAACTCTTGCCGTTTTCTGCTCATTTCTGCCTCTTTTGTCCCTCTGTTTTTTTTAAACCCGACCTTTACGTTTTACATTTCTTCAATGCAGTTTTATTTTTATTTTCTTTCAGTAGCACTGTCACCGTGATTCACCAATAATTTTCAACGTTCTCATAAACACTTAAAGCTGCTGCTTATGTAGGTGGCTAACAGTGTGCTGAGTTTAAGTGAAACACTTTTTTTTTTTTAAACTGCTCCTCTTTTTTTTTTCTGCGTACAAACTGTATTTTTGAAAGTTTTCATGTCGAAAGACTAGTTACTGTTTTCTATTTCCTTTTCTGTATTTATTTTTTGAAACGATTTCAGTATAAAATGACGAGCTTCACCGCTGTAGTGTAATAGAAGCAAGTTGCAGATGGAAATACAGTACGCCAGTTCACTGTAGAGGTGGTGTGGTGTGTACGCCACTACCACCCTTATCGCTCCCACACATCTCGGTCTTGGACACGTAAAATATACCTTGGTATGAAGCAGCCTGAACCACGGGTGCACCGACAGTGTTTCGTGCAATCCATTTTATTTATGATGCTTCTCGTAACACAAACAAGATGTGGCGATTGTGCCAGCACTTATCTTGCCCCCAGCATCAATACGTCAGCGTACATAAACGACTCAAGTTCTGTCCTACCCACATACCACTGGCGCCGATTAGGAGGCCTTATTTTTGGAAAGAAATTAAAGTGCAATGCGTGTTAATTCCAAAGATTGCAATTTCCGTAAACTTCTGCAATGTTAACAACCATTTCCAAAAGAAAAAAGACATGCCCAGAGTAAAAATTTAGTAATTCGAAGTTGATAATTCTGTCTTAAGAACATTTTGAATTATCAAGGTTTTACTGTATTTAGTTCAATGCTAGTTCGCGGTGAGCCTACAAGTACTTAGAAAGAATGCACACACATTAGACAAAGTGGTAAACGGAAGATGACTGAAACCAGAAAATAAATTGACTGGACCAAAAGAAGTAGCTGGTCGATATATGCTTTATTCCGTCAGGAGATGATACGATACACATACCTCCGATCTGTGCCCGAACTAACTTCTGAAGGAGGAGGGACAGGATTTCCAAGCTTTTATACTGCAGGGCAGTATCGAGGGTCGAACGAGAGACTAAGGAGTAAGAGTGACCCCAGAATGCCCAAGCCTGGCACTGACATGTCGCTCGGGGCAATAACTTGGACATTTTTCAAAACACTGGTCTGTAACAAGAGCGTGGTATGTGTTGCAAAACAAAAGTTCAAAGTTAGGCTAATACAACAACTATAACGAATGTCTAGAAGAGACTGAAGGCAAGCTGCACAAACAATAGCTAAAGCATGGAGCTCAGGTTGGAGAATGCCTGGATTCTGGGCATGCTGCAGTGTACTTATGTAGGGCCCTGAGAGCCTGGTGATTTAGGGGCGGATGACATGGAGGGTGAAACCTCCCCTTATGTCTGGCCGAGCTGTGCTTTTGGTACGTGGCCAGCTGTAGCGACCGCAGCGAGGTGGTGGACCCACCCACTCGAGACAGGCACGTCAAGGTGTGCGGATTGTAGCCACAGGCATAGCGTGTGATGACGCCTGGCATCACCTGGTTCTAGGGGGAGTGCCGGAGGACAATAATCATGCCGAGCGATGTCGCTGTTCGAGTATCTCCCATTTCCCCCTCCCTTGCATTCCAGCTATGTTCCATACTCACCTCACTTCACTCTCATCGGCTCTCAGGACCTCAATGTTAAGATACGTCCAAATGTCTCCACTCCACTGCAAGTACAAATGGCTACGCTCATGGTGCATCAGTCACTTTAAGAGTGAAGCATGGTAACACGTCTGTCTTGTATAATGATCACATTTTGCCTTTACCAACCTGCCAATAATATCATGGCATGAATGTAACTTACTCTTTAAATTTATATTAAGCTTACATGTTTAGCATTGTTCTGTGTAGTGAGCATATGATTTGTTTGTTACTTTTGGTCCCTTGTTTCATACAATGCTGCTACAGTAGCAGTAGGTTCCCTGTTATTCTGCGTTGTTAAAATTTCCTTCTGGAGACATTTTTACAGTTAGGTATAAACGTGTTTATTGCATTCTGGTTATGGGGTGATATCTGTAGCAGCTAATGTGATAATGAACATAATAATATTATTTTTTGAACTATTACCAAAACTTTCTTTTCACAAGCAAGAATGTAGAGAAATTGTAAGTGCAGTGGTAATGAGAGTGACTTTTTGCAGAACTCGAGCGACCCGGCCAGCGACCTCTTGCGGGACGTCTTCACCTACGAGGAGTATTGGTGAGTGTACGCCGTCCCACACAGCAACTAATGTTCCACAAACCAGTTTTGGTTGTTAGTTTGCCTCATTTTTTAAGCTGTTTCTCTTTAAATAAATTGCAAGTTTCTCATAGTTGTAGATACTGTTTAACTTTACTATTAACTTAACTTTACAGTTTTATTCTGATAGGATGTTCTTGATGAAGTAAGCACATTTGAAAAATATAATTGCCCCCTCATTTGCAATTGTACTACCATGCACAGTGGTACAGAATTTTAGTTAAACTGGCAGTTGATGAAATGAAATACATTACAGTAGAACCTTGTTCGTGCTTTCCCGTTTATTCAGTTTTTCCGTAAGTGCCTTTTTTTGGATGTTCCCAACAAATGTTTTATATAATGAATGTTTAAAAACCTGCACACATGACTCGTAAGCCATTAATTTACCCCATCCATTGATCAGATATTCTTTCCAAAAGCCGAAATATATTTGGAACAATCGTTTAGCTATGGAATACGGTAGATTTTCGATGACTTGTTTCTCTTACGTGTGTTTCATCTTTCCTGTCAGTACATTTACCAAAGATTGTGCACATCATTCATTTCTGAACATGTGAATGCAAAACAAAGTGGATAATAGATAACTGGTGCTATCAATAGTATTGTTTACATCCCGCAAGAGATTTTTATGTTCTACTTTCTTCTTTTTACGTCTACTGCATTTGCAGGTTGGCGACAATAAGAACGAATCACACAATTTCTGACACTGTATGCAACAATCTATGGTCTTTTTATTGTAAACAGAATTTGGAATGAGGTTATAGCCATGGCTGTATTTTGACGGGCGTGATTATTACCGGAAACTATTGGCTGTGGGTTTGGTTAGAATCGTAAAGGTTTGAAAAAGACTCGGCAAGTAACGATTGGCAAAAATTGTTGCAAATGAATCAGTTGTAGCAATTTTAACCGATGGATTGAGTGTGGCTCTGCTGGCGGAAGAACACTGGACAAGAATATTAATATAAATAAAAATGAAATTTCTCTCCATTTCAAGAATGAAAGTTTTTCATTTAAAGTGAATATTTAATATTAAATTTATTTGAATAAGTTGTTTTTAATGACATATTTAGGCTGTTGGTTTAAACAAACACACATTTTGAGGTTATGTACAGTATTTCTCGCTTATAAAATCCAAGTCCGCATCCATTTTTTCCTGCATGCTTCGTTTTTTTTTTGTTGGTCCACTGAAAAACAAATTATTGAGAATCCACTGTAGTTCTAAGTCTTGACATATTATGAATGTAATGTTTTAATGTGCGGCATATCAGTCTGGTGTTTTTTTTTGCTTTGTGCACATTAAAATAAAGAATTGACATATCAGCAACATATTTAGATTCCTTTCAATTACACTTTTTCTCGTGACTGATGCATGAAGTTTTATGTATGGTGGAAGTATACAAAATGACAATGTTAAGCCGGACTTTCAAAAGTCTTTATTTTACCAGGAACAACCTGTACCAGAGATCCTGTGAGGTATTTAAGTCTTTGTTTGCTACCCTTCCCCCTCCCCATTCCGCATGCCCAACACACGTGCACATACATGTCTGCGGTGGCGGTTCGTAGCTTTAATGAAAGCTACTTGATCACACTGCCTTGAGGTCTGTGAGGACGTGTGAAACAACGCAGTTGTGTGTCACGTTTGAGCATGCATGAGAAGACAGCATTGCGTGCTGTCTCAAGGCAGTGAGCGAGCTGAGAAGATACCGGCCCGCCCAGGAGGAGCAGCACAAGTTGCTACAACTGCTGTTGGCCGTGGTCGTTGCCTCGGACTGTACTGCGTGTCGGCAATATATACACATTACACTGTGCAGTCTTGAAATTAAATTGGGTACCCATTAAGACTAACAAATATAATGAGAATGAAAATAAAGACCAATGCACTCTAAATTTATATCATATTTACTTATGAAATAGTACCTAGGTTTTTGATGAAGAGCTTTGCACCTTAAGTTAGCATTGATTTGCTTAGTTTTATTTTACTTAGGTAAGTTTAGCTAAAGTAGGTTTATTAGCTTTGTGAACTTAGTTTGTTTTTTGAGCTGCAGCTGTAACAGGTGCATGTCACAAGGGAAGTAACTAGCCAGGTGGACGATTGGGTTCTGCCTGATTAACCTATTTTAGGTTGGGTGAGGATATCTATAACTGGGAGATGTGGGTTCAACCCACGAATTCCCCGCTACCTGGGTCACAAAATGCAACCGTAACTGGTGTGAGAAACATTTGAATTTGGTAAGGACCTTCCCACCTGCAGGGGAGTTTAGCCGCTCTCCTGTCGATGGCTTTACTCGATGTGCGTGCTCTGCACAACACAAAATCTCCTATTTTAAATGGGTTCTGTCTACGATCCTTATCGTATCTTCTCTGTGATTTGACATGTGACAACTTTAAATTCTCACGAGCTCTTTTCCAGATCTCTGTGATGTCCTTCAGATCGTCAGGTAAAATATCAGCTAGTGACCAAACATTGGAACGAGGAGTGTTTGGTTTGCAGGTGAACATGAGTTCAAAAGGGGTTGTTTTATGCCCCTCATGGTGAGCATAATTAAATGTCATTTGTAACCATTCAAGGTCTTGGTCCCACCTATCCTGGCTGTCAGCATCAATAGCAGTAAGTGCTGAACGGAGATTCCTATTGAAGCACTCCGCATGTGATGGCTGTGGATAGTAAGGTGTGGTGGTGATATGATGGATACCACGAGTGAAACACATGTTTTTGAAAACCTTTGACTTGAACTGTGGACTATTGTCTGAGACAATAACTAAAGGAATTCCAGAAATTTTGAAAATATAGTTCTTTAGTGCAAATATTGTTGTCTCTGAAGTTGCTTTGTGTAGTGGAATGAGTCAAACATATTTGATAAATGCATCTATGCACACCAATAACATGTGATTCCCTGATTTGGAGCGGGTTGGGTTGGAGCAAGTTTTGACAAACATTGTGACCAACCTACATTACATATAAACAGTAAATGTCTCCATTTGCAAAATGTAGTGGTTGGTTGTTGCGGGATGCATGTTATTATGTTGGCGTTACATTTATGACAATGGGAGGTCAAGTACACATGTGTGGGGTATCATTTTATTTGGAAGACTTTTAACTGCTGAATTAAATTAATATTTCATGTAAAAATCATATTGATTTTATGCTAGAGACGATTAAACATGGACTTAACAATACTTTGTAAAACCTCGCTCCACTCAAAGTTTTTAACATTTTGAGAGACAAGGGGAAGCCTCTCGGATATTATATTATTCAGAAGACAATCTGCCTATTAAAATAAATTTACAGTTATTTTGAGAAATGTATCATTTTCGTGCTAGAGATGATTGAACACAAACTTCTTGCAAAAAATTGCAAATTTTCTCATATAGGGGTTGGGGTGAGTCAAAATCGGTCCAAAATTTCACAAAATATCTATAGTATCAGATTTTTCATAACAGCATTATTTCTGGAAACCATAAAGGGCCATTTTAGTAAGGTTCTATTTAAGTGCTTCTAATAATTTTGCCTTTGTTGGAACTTTTTAGCATGTGCAGTGTGATTTAACTGTGCTGAGATAGTTTAATTTAAGTTTATTTTATAAATAAATGACAAATAACAAACTTATGAGAAGGAATCTGCACTACTGCGCTTCACCCACTACTCCCATAGTCCTGGTTGTCGGTTCACAGTAATTCGCAGTTGGGACAATTAACCTGTGGCCGACTTCATTGACCGAGATGAACTGTTTTACAAGCATCTGCAATGCTGTTTTCTACACACTGCCTACTGACACATTTTGAGATACGTTGGCAAGTGACAATCAATCGCTGAAATCAGACATGCTAACTTTAGTGTATGTGTCTTCCAACCGAGGCCTACAGAGAGTATTGTAATAGACGTGTGTAAATGGTAAAAAAAAAAAAAAAAAAAAAAAAGTATTATTCCATAGTAGTTTGTTTTAGGCCTAATTTATGATTTTCTCTAATAATTTACAGTCAACAAATGTGTGTACATGCTACACTTTGGACATTAAATCGTTAGTTTTATGTCTGAAGCGTGGAACCATTTTACTACTTGTCATTATAAAGAAAACTTTGCAGTATGTAATTACTGCAGAACGGAAGTCTTTCAAAAACCCCACCTAACCCAATGAAACACTTGCGCATGCACCTCAAGGTGCTCTCTGAAGTGATGTCACATGCTCCGGAGAGTGATGATGCGCTCTGGCAATGTGTCAATGTTTTGAAACAAATGCTGGTCCATCACATGAAATTGATATGCCATTCACTGTAACAATCAGCAAATCCATTCCAAAACTATAACCCATTATCCATTAATCGGTTTCTTCAAGTCCAACATCGCCAAAAGTGTGCATAAGCTCGGTAAAGATGATGCAAAGTACTCTTCCATCCCTATTTGATGCCAATAGCTAATTCAGACGTGATTGTAGAGCTGGTGAAATTACTTATTTGATAGGTGAAATTATATGAATTGATTCTCAGCTATTGAGCATAGTAGAAAACAGAGGTTTTCATTGATTATTTGCCCAATTGTAACCAAGATACATCATTTCCAGCAGGAAGATGTTTTCGTCAAAGATGATAGTAGAAATGTGTGAAACAGTGAAGGAGGAAGTTATTGGACGACTGAAAGATGTTGAGTTTGTATGTGTGACGAACACGTATGAATTTCAACATTAGACAACTAAATGATTTAAACGGTGCACTTTATGGATAACTTCAACATCAAACACTTATCATTCAGTGAAGTAAGCTACACAAAAGAAAATCTCTGGTCTTGTGTCATAGCAACTTTGGAAGATGGTCTAAAAGAAAAAGTAACTGCCTTAGAGACAATACTTGTAATATAAGTGCAGGACTGGAAATCTGTGCATTTGACCACATTTTGTGCTTCGAACATACACTTCAGTTGGTTTTGAAAAATGTCTTTATCTTAAGTAAAGCTGTGATAACAACATGCCTACATGTTGTAGGTAATGTCGAGCACTCTTTAAAAGCAAGTAAAGTTTTGAAACAATGCCAGACAACAGTAAATGTTCCCAACAGAAGCTCATTCAAGATGAGCCAACCAGGTGGAACTTGTCACTCCACATTTTCAAGAGATTTAATGAACAGAAGCGGGCTGTTCTTTTGGCTACAGGTGAACTGAAATTGCCATCAGAACTAACAGCTGGTGAGTGGAGTTTACTGATTTGCAACAACTACATATTTTCTAGGTGATTCCTCTCTTGCAATTCATTGAGCAAGCTCAGTAAATCTGCCCCAGGTGGATTAGCCCTGCAAGATTTGAAAAATGAGCTCCTTGCCTCATTCTAACTTAGACTAATGATATTGATACACAGAAAGTCTTAACAGTTGGCCACACTCTTCCACCCACAATTCAAGGGCACACCATTAAAAAACAGACACATTGAGCGAAGCAAAAGCTAATAGTGTATGTGAGGCAAAGAAGGTTGCAATGTCGTGGACGTGACATTTGTCGAACATTAGCTCGTCTAACTCAATTGGATCCGAGCAATGAAACGCAAGTTTATAAAGGCGCCAAAATAAAACAATTAGACGAGCCGGAACTGAGATACTATTATACAATGCAGTTCAGTTACAGCGGTGGCACAAAAAAAATTCACAGCAAAAAAGCAGGAGTGAGAAAAGAATTGCAGTATCAATTATTCTGCAGTTGAAAACACTCATTGTGAGGGTGGTTTAGGAAGACGGAGAGAAAACAAATGCTCTTGTGGCACCCTGAATACCCCCTCAGAACTGGGAGAAAGAAATTTAGTAGTTTTAAGTTTGTGCCTAAATACAATGTAAAAGAAAGATAGGTCGTGGGTGCTCCTGTTGTGATTTGAAATTGAAAATTGCATGTTCTGCACTCATTGAGCATTGGTCTACTTCTTTTCTGTTGCATGATGAAGGCTGGGCCTGCCCTAAGTATTTTCTGAAAGCTTCATTGCACCACTGAAAACTGGCCAATCAGGGAGTTTCGTGATGTGTTCATATCTAAAATAGCACAACATACACTGCAGTGACTGGAACCCTTGCAACATGGGTGTGTATCTCATCACGTTGGCACAGCGAGACCCTCGTCATCCTACATATGTTGCACCGTATTACAATAGCCAATTGTGAGTCCCTAGCTTACTAGTAAAAGAAAAATGTGCTGCATTGCTAATATCAAACGACTTGAAGGAAAATATATAAAATAAATACCAACTGCTACTGGTTAAAAGTTTCAAACACTGAACAAATTACTTTATTTGCCAAAAGTATAGAAAAAATTAATACTTCCAGAACGTATCAATCACTATTGCTTGCATCATTACAATGTTTCCGAGTCCACTGTTTGTAATTAAAAAAACATTTTTTTATAATTTGTAACCAATAAAAAACAAAGTTCTTACCCTGAAAATGTTGAAATGTTTTAAGCAAAGGAGACATCTTATTTTAATGAGAAAGAAAACGCTGAAACACCGACTGGATTATGGTCCCAGTGCAACAGCTTGTTTGGGCAATCAAGTACTGGTGCTAATTATACAGAAAACGAATGTGAAACTTACTTTTCAGAGCAAGTAATACCCATGTCTGTGTTGCTGGCTACTGGAAGTAGTGGACAAATTTTCATACACTTAAACAAAACCTACCTTTGCATCTCCAGCAAAGCTAGAAATGTTTCTGATACAAAGCGCAATAGACTAAACCCAGAGCATGTTAAAATGCTCATATTTTTTTTAGCAAAATTTGGACTAATGTATTTTTGACTACAATGAACACATGTTTTATTAATTACAGTTTATTTTGTAACAAACTATTAATTTTGTCTTGTGATATTTTTCCATTTTAACTAAGAATTTTGGTAAACATTTTCATTTGCAATAAACTCATTATTATTGATTTGCCAGTTTTGGTAGTAGGCAATTTATTTTGAGTTATGATATTACACTTTCATCTTAATTAACAAATGATAAAGGTAAACATTAAAAAGTATATAAAAATATTATAATTTTATTAATTAAAAGTACTTTTTATGAAATAAGCACAGTTGGAATTTGAATCAAAATTGAAATTGAAGAAACTTTTGGGATTAGAATCGGAATCAAGGAAATAAGGGATCGACCCATTCGTAATATTGAAGAGTGAATGTTTTGTTGCATCACAGAGATAATTGCATCTTGGAAGTGTGGTAGCAAATTCCAGCCCAAGTGTAAAACGGCACTGCATTGTTCAAATATTCCTGCACAGGGGCAATCTTGCGAAAACAGTGTTCTATCTTCCATTTATTTAACTTTTCTTTACATAAAGAATTATTGGGCATTTTTAAATGAAAGGCAAAGAGAGATACGATACAGACGGCATTTGTTATGAAGTTGCGTGTAATATTTTGTTCATACAGTTTGCATCAAAACTTGTATGTGACGTGAACCACACGTTCACGAGTCCTTTTGCCCACTGACTGCCGCAGTGTGCCCACACCAGACGCACCACACCGACAGGCTTGTGGGCACGAGTGCATTAGTGTTTAGTATTTATTCAGTATTGATGTATACCATAATTATCGTGTGTCAAAACAGTCATCACATACATAGCCAGCCAGGGACATGTGACATTTTCAAGTTGGCAATGCAGTGGCTGCTACGAGTCAATACTTATATTTAATATTAATATAATGGTGTTTTATTATGTAAGTACAAGGGTAATTGTGTTTTATTATGTAAATTGTGTTTAATTATGTTTATATAAGGTATATCATGTTTACATCTCATTAGCATTTTAAGTCGCATTTGTTTCATCTCTCCACTGCCAGGTGTCGGCCGTGCTTAGGTGGCGCGAGCCGATGCATTGGTAAGTCTAGTAGGCAATATCACTTCGGCGCGAGCGGACGTGGTAAGTCTCTCGTTTCACAAGATCCTCGGTACCAGCCTCTCAGGCTGCAACCTCACTCAGCAATCGCATCATCATATCATGCACGAAGCAACTAGTATTTTTATGTTACATCTCACCGAGGAGAGAGCAGCGTCACGCGCCTTAAGTATTTATAATCCAGCAGTGTGTTTATATGACCACGCGGTCACCACGTGTTTGATCAAAGTGTTCAATAAAATAATTATATACATATAAAACTTGAGTGCGTTATTAATTCAGGCGTGCGCAGCGGCAATACAGCTCGCAATTTCATAATATCTGACGGTGTGTTACGAGAGAACCCCTGGGCCGTCGGCCGAACGACCCAAAAATCTCATCAGCTCACCGCGGAGCTGTGGCGCCGGGCAAATCCATAATCATTACATTCCAACTCTGGTAACCGACCACGTCAAGATGGCTTGCCCAACTAAGGGACGAGATTACACGGAATAATCTACTTGACTACAAGGACAGAAAAGTGTGAGTATATCACAGTGTTACGAAGTGCGTACCCACGTGGCGAGCTCGTGTAGCGTTACCCGGAAGCACCTGTACCGGAAGCGCGTGGCGAGCGCGTATTCCTGTTACCCGGAAACACGTGTTGCGTAACCACGCAGGCCGCCCACTCAGTTTACAAGGTATGCACATAACTATATAAATATAAATTATATGTATGAACATTTCTTTTCTCTTCAGGGTGAAAAATTTTGTTAAAGTAACACGAAACATTAAGGAAACGGAATAACTGACGTGTTCAAGAATTCTGAACGGCAAAATTAAATAATAATGTATGCTTTTCAATATAAAATAGGGAAAAGTAATTTTGTGAAACATAACATGTGACATCTATTGGCCGCCAATCGAACCTCGGGTAGCACAAACGAGTTTCGAATGCAGTTGCGACTCGTAATAGAGAGCAGCCGCCATGTTTACCACAAGCCATGTGGTCAGTTACCAATTAAATGCAGAAAATTTGAACTGGGCGACATCAAATGGCAACAGCGAATCTTTATGTTTAAAATGCGTGCGGAAACTAACTAACACAAACCCTTTTTGTGCGAATAAGTGTGTGTGTAAAGAAGGAGCAAATGCGCGACGACTCGCGGAAAACATTAAAGCGAGCAACAGTGAACTAATAAGAAAAGCCGTTATCAGCACCACAAACGGTAAAGAAGCATGGTTATGTGTCGAGTGTAACCGACCGCGGGTTTTCGGGAATAACTTGAGCTGCAACAGCCATGCGTGCCAGTGCGGACTAGGACAGTCACGAGGGACAGTTTACCAGTCCGAAACAACTGGACAAAGTGTAGAGGCGACCATAGTTAACATTTTTCGTGACCGAAGGTGCGCAAAACAAATAATCTGTGCAGGGGTAGGTGAAGGTACAATACCTTGCCAAGTGTGTCGCCGAAGTTACCACACTGTGTNAGCTCACCGCGGAGCTGTGGCGCCGGGCAAATCCATAATCATTACATTCCAACTCTGGTAACCGACCACGTCATATGCTTAGGTAATGTGCTGCTGCTGTGTTTGTAACATCTCCATATATGTTCGGGAGTCTACCAACAAATTAAAACCCGGCTGCAACTTAAGTTGTCATTAGAGGTCTGCAAATCAGTATTTTCTGAAATTGGATAAAATTTTGAATTGAATAAGTATTACTCCCAAAGTTTGTAGTTTTTTCAAATTCAAATACATATTTTTAGATTGGTTCACTTACGTTAGATATTTCACACTTTTGTAGACAAATTATTTTTAATTTTTTAAAGCACAGTTTTTAATTTTTAATTTATGGGCATGTCATGTTTTAGTTTTAGCAAAAATAATTTATAGCATTTCATACATTTTTCAAGACTTTCGTGTAGACAAAGGCCTACATAAAAAAGAAAATTAAAGTAGTTTTAAGCAAACGCAAAATGCAAGACGAGTTCTGAACATACATCCTGCACATGCTCAATCAGTGTAGAGTGCGTGGAGAGGTTGCAGGTGTGGCAGTGCGTTCTCAATGTGCATGAAGTGACTGAGGGGAAGCGTCTGCATATATGTAGCAGTGACAGGATAAGGTGCCACGCCATCAGGGCAAGTGAAGTGTGTAACAAATACAGAAAAGGAGCAATGCAGTCAGCATTTCCAACCCTACTGATTTTTTTGCAGATCACTCAAAACTGACCTTTGTCTACTGATATAGCAAAATAATTCAATTTCTACCAAATTTTTTTTTTGTCAAATACACAAATGTCTTACAAAGTTTGAGACATCATTTTACCACTATATATGAAATCTGTTTCAATTTAATACCAAACAATAGCTACCAATTAACACAACAACGCACTACAAAAGTTGTTGCAAATTATTCCCCAAGCCACGAATGTGTCGACATGTAGGAGGCTGGTGTGCCACATAGTCTCTTAAATGTTCAACGAGCGGAATTATGTGGCCGGGCTGTCCAGGGACGTGTTGCAACGTATTAGCATACCAACCACGTCAATACAACTTTTATAGCTTAGCTGCTGTTTAAACCTGGAGCCTGGTTTACAGAAGGTAGAACTCTGACAAACTTGTGTGTGGATTTGGGTTTATTTGGATTTTGGGTTTCTCAAAGTTTCAATTTATCAGCTAATACAGCATGTCTTTGTGAATACCAGGTTAATGTGAAATGATTATTACTATCACCCAAAGGTCCTTAAAATGAAACTATCTCAAAAAATGTGTTTGCAGTGTGCTCTCGTATTTAAAGTTAGTAATCAATTTGTTGTGGAAAAAATACATAGCCAATTTTGATATTATTTTTTTAGAAACTTAACCTTGTCAGATATGATGAATGTGTCACAGATCTGTTTATTGCAGTTACTCATCTGTATGCATATTACAATATTTCAAAACTGCAAAACTAATGTGGTGATGATTTGGTAATTTGTATGTGGTAATTTGAAGTGTCAAAGTTGACAAAACTGAAGTGACATAGACGTGTCGTCAGTTTTGCTGACCAACTGGTCACATGTTCACTTTAAGGTTTATTCTGCTCAGGTTGGGAAACTCGATGCTTTTTAGTGTGCAACTAAACATTTTTGCAGCTAGGATGCTCTGATATTGCATGTATATCAGATTTTTCCATTTTGTATGGAAGTAATTGAAATAATTGAAATTTTCATAAAATAAATAAAATTGTATAAAAAGTTCCTGTTTGTATTGTGTTAAAAGCTCTGTAAAGAATATTTGTTCTTTGCAGTAGTGTGTAAATATAAGGAAATATGTTCACATCTCTTGTAATATTCTGTCTAAACTAGATTTAGTAAAATGTTGATCTACACAATTACTTAATTTAGATATCACAACTGAACAAAAATAAATTGTGAAATGGTTAAAAATATATTATTTTCAGTTTTTACCCGGGCAGTTTCCTTAAGGGAAAGGAAAAAATTACGAAGTTCCTTTTGATGACAGCTACAGTGGCTCAAAAAAAGTATTACATACTATATGCAAAACAAAGAACCATCTACCAGTATGGGTGGTTCAAAGGGTGTTTTTTAATTTTTATTCTAAAGTAATATTAACATTTGCTAATATGTTTTGTTGTTTACAATCAGTGCATGAACTTCATAAGGCATGTTGACTTTGACATCGTGAAAATATTCATCTAGGCAACATAATGCCACGACTCACTCTCAGCAGATATCTTTTATGTGCTGTACGAAAGTAGACGGCAGCTTGTTTTCATCAGAGAAACATTTTGTAGCAGTCTTTACCTGAAATAGCATGAAAAATTAGGGAAACAACTAAAAAAGAAAGGAAAATCCTTCAAAGATATAGTGAGAATTAAATAAACACACCCAACAGTACAGTTAAGAACATCATCTACAGGTATCACAACAAAGCAAGAAGTGGTCCCCTGTCGAGTCTAATGCAAAGAGAACAACTTAACATAGTCAGGTAGGGTAAAGTACACCCGAAACTGAGTACTCCGACGTTTACAGTTGATGTTGAACATTAATTACTAAAGCACGTCACAGCACAAATAATACAAAATGTGCTTCATAAAGTTGGACATAATGGCTGTATAGCCCAAAGAAAAACCTACATTAACCAGACGAACAGGCAAAAGGGACTTTCCTATGCTAGTGAACAGAAAAACAACACCTATGAATACTTGAGGAAGGTTGTCCGGTTAAATTAAATTCAACCTTTTTAAGTCAGATAGCTAGAAATAGATTGGTGGAGAACAAACTATGAACTAGACACAAAAATTCTCACATCCAACAAAATATGGTTTGGTTCCTTATTTGTTGGGGGTGTATGGGTGCTGGTGGTGTCTGTGAGTTGTGTTTTATCGATGGTACCACAAATTCTACAGTAGCATTCTGAAGTTTCACCATCCCAAGAATGCCAGCAACATGGGCCTTACTGGGGACTACATCTTCACCCAGGTAACGATCCTAAACACAAAACTGTGGTTGCTATACGACACGCCACACTGGATAGAAACGCCTTCACGGTCGCCAGACGTAAAACCCATTGGGCGTTTGTGGCACATTCTAGAAGTAAGAAGAATGGAAGAATATATCAGCAGAAACAACCAAAGACTCAGTAAAATCAATCCCACTATGTTAACAAACGTTACAGGAGATCAAAAAGAAGAAAGGAGGGCCCACCCGCTATTAAGGTTTAAAAAGATGACCATTAGAAATGTCTTTGTGTATTGCAGACAGATACAGGCAGTCCTCTACTTTCATACACAATGTGTTCCTAAATTTGTGTATGAAAGTTGAAATGTATGAAAGTAGAACCCTTATTTTAATGTGATAAATGAGATTCCGTTCCTAGATGGGGAAAAAAACTTACTAAACAAAAAAAAAATATTCAAAACAATATATTTACACACAAAGAAACAAGATCATGCATCAAAGTTATTTAAAAGTGTTTAAATATATAGCTAATAGTTCAAACAATTGAAAAGACATATTTTACACACACAAACATTTGACTAATTTTTCCAATCTTCAAACAAACTGAGAGCTTTGCATTGAATTATTGCAAGGCTGATAGGGATATTTTTCTGGTGTTGATCGTCTAACCACACTTTTAAAGACCGTTCCATCTCTTCCATCGCTACACCCCGCCGTTTTGAAATTATTTTAGAAGAAAGATTTCCCGAATTTATAACATAGTCCCTTATATTTCCTTTACTTTTTACAATAGAACGCACAGTGGATCGGCTCAGGTTGAAAGACCGTCCTATAGCCGCAAGTGATTTGCTACTTTCCGATTGCGCGATAATGTCTAATTTTGTTTGTACACTATTTACAACATGTTTTCTTTGTTTCTTACACACCGAGTCTTCATTACCTTCGTTTTTACGTTGGTTATTCATTGCGTGGTGTAATAATTATGTACGTGCGCCAATAGATTAACAAAAAAAAAAACAATGGATATAAAATTAACCTCAAAGGAAACTAAAAACCATAATAAAAATAACGGAAGTTCTAAACAGGAGCGGCATAGCGCCATAGCGTAGTAACACATCAGACATACAACTGCATATTTGTTCAGTTATATCGGAAACATAGTTCCGTATATCCACACCAGAGGTCTCTACGTAGTATAAGTCAACTTTGCTGCAATATTATTTGCGAAGACAAAACCTACAGAATATAAACAATCCATATATCTTTGATGTTTACGTTTCTCGTGGAGGCATGCGCGCAATATTTTTTTTGGTTATGTACGAAAGGTTATGTACGAAAGAACGAAGCAAACACGCGAAAGTCGAATTTATGGTGTAAGAAACCAATGTACGAAAGCGCGAATTGTACGAAAGTCGAATGCGCGAAAGTAGAGGACTGCCTGTACTTGTTTGGGGTGAAATAATATGTGCACTTTCTTTCTGTTTGTGAATTGATGTTCCTACAGGAGAAAAATGTAGTTATGTTACGTATTTTTGTATCCATGTTGCAGTAAATTATGTAGTGTTGATGTGCCTAACATACTACGCCCGTTTATGTTAAATAAATACAGTATACATGAAGTCTGTGGAAAGATGAATACTTTTTTGAGCCACTGTATATTTATTTTGCACTTATATTCCTAATGTTTTTTCCAATGATATAACCTTGCATATGAATGCCCAGTGTCAAACATGCTGTAGTTGCATTTTTATTGTTTGCTCTTGTAAATGCAATTAAACAGCATTAATAATAGTGATGAAAACAAGTTAAGACTTAATTTTGGCTGGGGCAAGTATACATCACAATTCGAGCCAAACATGAACATTTACACACAAACAAACAGAATTTCCCCATTGTCCACCAGCTTAACAGTGACCGTATTTGAAATACCAGCGCACCTTGCGGCAGAAATGTTCCCTATGCCAAACTTTCTTATAAGAAATCTTGTTTTGTTCCTAACCTGAGTAGAATAAACCTTTAACCTTGTTGGCAGAAAGTGACCGCTGGACCATGGCGTCAGTCTGTGGTGGTTGTAGTTGAAGAAACTGGCTCAGGATATCACATTTCTATTTCTCAGTAAAATAAACAGCAAATAACAGTCAACATTTCATATTTAATGCAACATAGTACAAAAACAATAAATTAACATACATCCGATGCAAGTAGAGTACATTTATGTAATAAACATTAAAGTACTTGTTACTTGGTACAGTTTAATATAAATCACATAAATAAAAAATAACATGTTATGTGCGGGTCTACAGTTGTTCATTTTCAATCTTATCTTCATAACAGCCATCATGTACACTAGGGCATGACCAGAGTTAGGGGGTTGGGGTACAGTTTTTAACATACATATCTGTAAAAGGCGTTGTTTTGTAAGATCATTGGATACCTAGAATTTTTTGCAGAAGCTTAATAGTAATTAATGGTTGTCATCTGTATGGTTATATTTGCTTAGTTGGATGAATGTTGGGAAATGCCATTTGCTCAGGTGGGTTAATTCATTCTCTAGTTAAGTTTCTCACCGTGAATCATCAGCTGGTGTTTTGACCTGGTCATACGTCAGTGTCGGCCACATTGGGCGCTGTGTAGGTATAACACTACTACTTGTAGATATAACACTGATGTGGACCTTGTAACTGGTGTGGGTGCCACCATTAAGGAAATTGTTACAGATGCAAATGTTTTTCTATTGTGACAACTCTTGCCCGTAACACCCTTAAAATGAAAAGAATCCTATTTCAGTAGTTGCCAATTTTGAATACTATGCTTTTATAAATACTTCAAAATGTAAAGAGATAGAGAAAGAGAGAGAAGTTTGGGTGTCTCTTAACATCGGACTCTTGACAGTATAAAATGTGGAGCTACTGTTCATAATGTACTGTTGTATCAGTCAGTGTGATCAAGCAAGGTGGTGCAGTGGTAAACCACTCGCTCATATTCGGGAAGACCTGGGTTCAAATCCCTGTCTGGCCACCCTCATTTTGGTTTTCCTGATATAACTCCAGGTGAATGCTGGGATGGTTCCCTACTACAAGCCGTGGCTGATCCCTTCCCTGCTCCTGCTTCTCTCAGCAACTTGCTCTATCTCTAGTGACTTCACTGTCGATGAGGTATCAAGCCCTACCTACTTGCCAGTCAGTGTGTGTACAGCCGTGGGTAGTAATTTTTTGAAGGTTGAAATACAAAGTGATTAATGGAGAGCCATCTACAGCTGTACTGCTCTCTGTCTTGAGTTGAAGGGCACGGTGTGCCTGGATGAGTCGCACTTGAAAAACTCGTGACCAGCCAGCTGTTACCTGCGGCAGGGTTATCATGTTAGCGCCACTCTGTGCTCTGCATAGCTGCTACGCGTACTGCCATCTGTCGTTGGTTTCATGTCGAATGTATGAAGACTGAACTACATTGCTTCGAAATGGGAACATTTTGGTTTGCTATGGGACACTGTACATTCAATACTGTTTCAGGTACATACTAAAATCTAGGAAAATCAAAGTCATGTTCATGAAGATACAGTATACTTGAGATGTAATAACAGAACAACTTTAGTGGAAATAAGATATTCCATTGTTAACTCTGGGTCTTGCAATTCATTTATACTTGCATTGCAATAATTGCCTTTGTTTTAAACTCCTAATGAAACTTTCTCATGGTACCAACACATTTTGCATACATTTTTTAAAATTTCTCTGGGAAGTTATTTCCTGAAGCTACTCGTCCACCCTTGTAAAAGTCCTACAGACAGTAGGTTGAGCTCAGGCATGATTAGATGTGCACCTCATGTTATGCACACTGTGGTGTAGCCTGTAATGTTTCATTTGTATCGAAGTGTTTTCCTTATGGTGTTCCACAAGTAGTAGCGGCGGCTCTCGGGCGGGCGGCCGTACAGGTCTCGCGCTCCCACCAGCACTGGCGTGAGGCTGCGGCCCATGCCCTTCCCACGTAGCTCATCCAGGGATGTGCTCCTCTCGCGCGCACCTACTATCCCCTCTACGTAACGCAGTCTGGCACGCCTCTGGCGCCAGCGGCACCCCACCAGGATTCCTACAAATACCAGCACCGTCACCAGCAAGATGACGCAGCTCACGATAATCCCAGACTTGACTGGTATGGAGAACTCTCCCAGGACAATGTCCTCGGCCGCCATGTTGTCGTCGTGCTGGTACCTCTGCTCCTCCTCAGCTTCTGCAAAGTTCACCGCCGAATTGTACGTGTGCACTCTGTCCACCTTGCCGGTCGTTTCTCCATGCAAGCTGCTTTCATCTTCATCATCGAGATCGACTCTCTTGTAACTGGTGCTGGCAGTTTCTTCTTCATCTCCTCGATGATCGCTGGTCTCGTAGTGAATGCCGAAGGAGTGGGAATGGAGTGTTTTCCAGACGGGCGAGTACTTGTCTCTGTCAGGATTCGTGCCTGTGTCCTGGACGGGTTTTGAAGTGGTGAACATGCGTGAACTGCGTTTGCCCGTCTGCTCAAACAACCTGGCTACGAGAGGTTGGCGTGTGGAGTGCTGGTACTTCAGGGGCAGAGTCTGCTGGGAGCTGCAGTTGTGTCGCACGATGATGGTGGTGATTGTCGGTACGCTTGTGGTGCTACTGAAGATATCTGCGAGGTGGTGCTGGCTGGAGCCCCTCTCGCGGTGTGCCAGCAGCTCTTCCAAGGTCATGTTGCGGGACTGGAGTATGCGGGCCAGCCGGCTAGAGCTATCCTGCGACCGCAGCAAGTCCAGTATCTCGTCGCGTGCATGTTGCGGCTGGGGTTCTGTTGACTGCTCACTCTCTGTCGTGCCCGGGGTCATAGATGGCGATAGCGTGCTTAGCGGTATGATCTTCTTCATTGGCTCGTCTGTTTTGTGAGTGGCGTTGCTCAGTCGTATGCCAAGGGCAGGCTCCAGTAACTGTCGAGTCTTCTGGATGAGCTCCTCAATACTCTTGATGCGTGGGTCTAACTGGATGCGAACTAAAGGTGGCAGCTCAGTTGGAGGTGATGTGTTCTGCATGTGTCCTGGCTCCCGGGATCCCCGCACAGGGTCAATATCTGATGACTCCTGCACGTCCAGGGGTGCCAGTGGCTGTCGTGTTGTTTGTAGAGGGTTGATGATGGGAGAGTCAGGCTGCTTCAAGGATACTGCAGTGTGCATGCTCATCTTGACCTTCATGTTGTCAGAATTTGGCAGCGTAGATTGAGCCCTTGTCTTTGGAACCATGTTTTCCAGCTTGCTAACACGTGTATTGGTCATCTCAAGTGCTTGTTTGGTTGTGTTTTTGTAACTGAGGGCACTGTCTTGGCGGGTAGAACCAATTTCCAGGAAAGTTGGGGGGTTTGAAGGTGTAGGTGTTGGTCTACCTGTGTAGAGTGTGGGTGAAAGTGGCAGTTGGATATCATGCAGGCTTTCTTGCTTCACAGGAATAGCGGACGTGGTGCTGATGTGCTGTTGTAGTTTCTCTTCCACGACTGCCATCGGCTGGGCATCGTGCAATTCGTTGTAGTCATTTGCGTCTACTGTTTTAGAGGTTGAGGGGTCTGGTGGAGGTAGGGAAGTTAATCGCCGAGGTTTGGAAGGTCTGAATGTGTTGACCCGCTCCGTGCTCATCGTGGACGTACTTTCCCTGTAATGCCGGATCTCCTCCCGCTGAGTGGTGATTGTTAGATCGTCACGAGTGGTGGTGGACGAGGGGTCGAAGACTGGGTCGTCACCATATATCATCACCTCCCCGCTGTGTTGGGACGCACCGGGAGGTGGCCGGGGCTGGACGACTTCTGCACCCGGGTAGTCCAGGTATGACTCCTGCAAGGGCCGCCGCTTCCTGCTTCGAACCCGAGGTACTGGCACGTACACGTCGTCGAGGACGGGGCGCCTGGTGCGTGTGCGACCTGCACGGTAGGCATCGTCATCTCGCAATGCCACGTCTTGCTCCTCGTCCGGCAGAGCTTCCTCTCTGAAGGGAGCCAGTCTCTGTCGCGGCTTGAGTCGCCGTCGCCGAGGCCTTGCCCTGCAAAGAAGACGGTGTTGCCACGTTACTGGGTAGCTGCTGAAGTCTCATTCAGTCATTATTGAACTAATTATTCTTAAAGGGAGAACAGCACTTTATAGTGTTATGTATACTACAAAATACACGTAGGAAATATGTCGCACATTTATTGAAATATTAGACGCTAATGTTCTTATCATACCAATAACAATACACCTTTTGACCCACTAACATTGATTGTATCAGATTCTACTGACACATGTGCATCCACTCTTCTATATCTTTGCATTCCTTCAAAATCCATGCCTCATTTGTATTCCTTCATATTCTTGCATACCTAACAAAGCATGTACAGTGGATTCTCGATAATTTGTTTTTCAGTGAACCAACAAGAAAAACGAGGCATGCGGGAAAACAATAGATGCAGACTTGGATTTTAAAACTAAGAAATATCGTACATAACTTCAAAATGCTTGTTTGTTTAAACCAACAGCCTAAAGATGTCATTAAAAACAACTTATTAAAATCAATTTATTATTAAATATTCACTTTAAATTTAATTTTTAATTCTTGAAATTGAGCAAAATTTAATTTTTTTTTATATTAATATTTTCAGTCAGTGTTTCTTTGTCAGCCGAGCCATACTCAATCCCTTGGTTAAAATTACTATAACTGATTTATTTGCGACAATTTTTCCCAATCATTACTTGCCGAGTCTTTTTCAAACCATTTAAGATTCTAACCAAACTCGCAGCCGATAGTTATTATTAACTACGCCCATCAAAATACCACCACAGTTATATCCTCATTCCAAATTCTGTTTAGAACAACAAGACCATAGATTGTTGAATACAGTGTCATAGATTGTGTGATTCGTTCTTATTGTTACCAACCTACGAGTGCAGTAAACGTGTAAGAAGAATAAGAATACCAGATACTTTCTCATTGTTGCCAACCTATGAATGCAGTAAAGACATAAGAAGAAAATAGAACACGAAAAAACTCTTGAGGGATGGAAACAATAGTATCGATAGTACCAGTTGTCATTTATCCCCGTTGTTTTGCATCCACATAGTGTTAAAAAACGAATGGTGCGTACAATCTTCGGTGAATGTACCGACAAAAATATGGTAAAATGTAAATAACGGGAACAAATAATTGAAAAACAATTGTTCCGAATGTAGTTTGGCTTTCAGACAGAATATCCGATCGATGGAGGTGGTAAATTAATTCTTTAAGAGTTGTAGCATGCAGGTTTATTTAACATTGGTTATATAGGATATTTGTTGGGACAGTCCAAAAAGAAGTCTCGTGCGGGAAAACTGAATAAACGGTATCACAATGACGAGTTTCTGCTGTATACTTATCCCTATCCATGCATTGATAGGTATCTTTGAATCTGTAGGCTATGCTTCCCCCATTATATTCTGTACCATATAAGAAGGCCACTTTTTGACAGCTCGGTGAAAGTAGCGCCACTGTTTACATCTGACTACGTATCCTTCCGCCATCAGCTGGTCCGTCAAGTCGGGGCTGTATTTTTTATCAACACGCTGTCAGCTAATCCACTTCTCATTGTACTGTAATGCTAAACAAATTTTAAGATATTTTAAGACTGACATCTGTCTAAAAAAATAAGTAGGTTATAAAAGTAAAAATATAAAATGTTGCAAATAATTAAATATTTGCTAACTATTTTTTAATTTGTCCGAGATAGTGAATTTGGGTTAACATTTGCGAGACGATCTGTTTGTATCTATTATCATACTTTGGACGTTATAGCAAATATATTTGAATNGTTATAGCTAATATATTCGAGTTGGAAATATGTGACGTGGAATAACGTTAGAATTGCTTAAAAACTATTCACGCGTGTCTACGGAATCAAGGAGATGGGTTTCGAGAGAACAATATGGCGTATAATTTACGTAGACAAACAATTACCGGCCAAACATAAATTACTAGTACTCCAAATCGTTGTACATAAAATATATGTTACTTTAAAAATTATGCAGAGCTCGTGGAAAAATATAACTATTGGCATCTGTTTGTAAATTCGTTATATATCGCACAGGAAAGTGGTTAATTTCTGGCTGGTAATACTTGGCAAAAGATCTGACCGATGGCGCGCACAACACGTCACGGCGAAGTTTGAGCAACCTTTTTTTTGGTCAACTGATAGCGTATTTTTTAAAGTTGATAGTTCTTATATTACGGGCTGGAAATATATTTCAAATTTGTGTCGTTTCGTCAAATTATTACAAAAAATAATTCAACAGTATTATGCAATATTTCTGTATGCTTTTGGAATTAATATCAAGGACGTGTTGAAAGCGAGGTTGGAGAAGGATGATACGATGTGAAAAAGCTTTCTCANTATGCAATATTTCTGTATGCTTTTGGAATTAATATCAAGGACGTGTTGAAAGCGAGGTTGGAGAAGGATGATACAATGTGAAAAAGCTTTCTCAAGTTAGCACAACTTCAGAAAACTTTTCCACGTCGTATCGTTCTATTGTGCATTTCATTTTGAACACCTATACATAACTACATTATCACAAAGTTTAGTTTTTAACACTAACAACCATTGTTTTGTGACCTCGTAAAATAAAATGTATTAATAAATCTAAGAACTCTTTCTTATCCGCGTATTTTCTGCTTTTCTGATGTGCGTCTTCAGTGCACTCAGAATAGCCAACGTAATGTTAACTTTTGTTCGTTCGTGCATCAGCTGTTGCAGGATTTTGTAAATGGCACTTTGTTTGTTTCGTGTACATCAAGTTGCCACTCACTGACTCAGAATCTGGCCTTATATGAAATGGACCATATCCATCTACAGTATATCTTTGCATCTCTGTCTATCCATATCCTTGAAACTGTTGTGTGTGCAGGTTTGTGCATCTACATTGTATTTTTTTGCCTTGCACCCAAATCCATGCTTTCAAGAATTCATTCAAATACAGCCATCTGTATCCATTCAGCAACATTCACCTATCAGTCACCTAGGTCATAGAAAATATATTGGTAGAAAGTCGATTTTAGGAAAGAAATATAAAATGTCTCCATAAGTTAGTTTAAATCCTACAGCAATGATGTCGCACCCTAACGCGTCTGTGCATCTTGATCCTGAGGATACACCATAGCAAGAAGCTTCAGTGTGTGAGTTTCTTTTATACTGTGACAGAGAGAGGCGAGGGGAAAGGGAGAAATGACTGTTGCCTTGGAATTCAGAACTCACTTCCTGCTTGGCTCTCCACATGCAAGTGATGTGTGGCCAGTTTGATATGCATATCGGGAGTCCTGGCATTGCCGTGGAGATACTGCCTGGTAGCCTATCATCACATGTGCCATGCAGACTTGTATCATGTGCAGTTGATACCACTGCTGAACGACATGAGTAACATTTATTTTTCTCAGGTTGGGAACAAATGATATTTTTTATGTGAGAGTTTGGCATAGAAAAAATTTCTGCCAAGAGGTACACAGATGTCCCAAATAGATCACTTTTAAACTGGCAGTTGGTGGGGCGAAGAGATTTGGGCGGCTCTTAACATCGTGCTCTCGAGACCTGACGAGTGAAACGACGTGAGTACAGAACAGTGCTGGAATGCAAGGATGAGGGAGATGGGAGATCCCCGAGAACACCCACTGACCAGCCGTCTTCTTCCTGTAGCTCAGGACTGCCAACCTTTGAGACAGCATTGACCAGCGGCATCATCTGGCACAATTTCCACGTGCGAAAATCCGGGAGCAACCTTGCCGGGAATCGCGCCCGGTTCGCCTTGGTGGAAGGCGAGTAGTCTGATCACACGCACTGTGGCCCAGGCAGTAACTGGAGAAGTTGTTTTATTTGTGTGTAAAAGTTTGTGCTTGGCTTGAATTGTGATATACACTTGCATGTGCCAAATCATTAGATGTTAACTTCATTTTGTATGTATTATGCCCACTCTGCAACTGTGTTTATAATCATCAACCGTTAAAAATACATTTGTGTTTGACTTTGAGCTTTTTGTAAACATGCTTATGTTAGTAAAAAAAAATACACAAATTTAAAAAGAAAAAAGGCAGCTATTATCAAACAGAATTTTTTGATTATGCTGTCATTTTTAAAATAAGTAATTGTGTAATACAATGTTTTGCAAAATACAGTTTTATGACAGAACATTAAACAACATGTGGACATATTTCGTGGAACAAATGAAGTTTATTCTCCAAGTAGGTTCCAACACAAAAAAAAAAGAGATTTTTATTTAATAAAAATGGTGACTCTCACTTTGTTACGTACACAATGGAAATATCTGGTACACTCTGCAACATCACTGCTACATGCTGGTGAAAATGTTTAGTCGCCAAATTAATGATAATAGAGTTGCCAATATGAGTGGAATAAACCTGAAGCATGGGACATTGCGCCTGTGCTCTGTGTGCTAGTGAGAAAACTAAGCTCGGAGTATATATACAAATAGAGTACAAACAACCATTTCTCTTATAGTTTAAATATTTTTTTAATAATTTTAAATTACTAAAATCTAAATTATAAATTTGCATATAATTAAATTTATTTTGGATTTTATTATATTATCAATTACGAAAGGTATCACATGGTTTTTAAATGAAATTCATAAATTTAAACTATTGAATAAAAAAAATTTAAAAAAAGATATTGGTAAATATTATTTTTGAATTTAAAAAAAAAATTAATTTATGTTGTTCCAACTTATTTATTGGTAAATATATCTGTTAATTTTTAAAAGTGGACCTCCACCTAAAAAAATTAATTTAATTAATAATTTTCTAGGTTAGAATTTAAAAATAATAACTCAAATATTACTGTTATATTTTTAAAATGAAGAAAATTGATAAATTTTTAAAGGGTACCACTTTTTATAATTATTAATAATAATAATAATACAAAACCTAAAATAGTTGAACACAGAAAATTTTTTCAATTATAAATACTTAAATATTAATATACTTATATTTATTTTATTAATTAAAAAGATTTAAGATTATTAAACTATTTTAACTATATGAAAAATGGTCCTTCGTACTCCATATATATGCTTAAGGTGGTATCTTTATAGAAAGCCGCAAGACACCTTACTGTTCATCGTAGTGGTGTGCACACCGGCTCACACTGTACACACCGGCAGGTAGTTACACACTTCACTTTAACTGTTTTGTACACTGGCATCCTTTCTTTGCTTCCTGATAACTATATGGCTTTTGAACTTAGTCTAGCGTGAATTTTTGGCATCTGTCAGTCATATTCAAGCCTAATCCTGAGGAGGGTGTAGAATTAACTGTTAGTATAGTTAATTTCTTTATTAGAACTACACGGTCAAATCACATTAATATGACCACCTGCTAGTATCCAGAGTAACCACCCTTCACAGCACGGACAGCAGCGACTCAGTCAGGTGCTGGTAGGTCTCCACGGGTATCTGGAGCCATGCTGTCTGCAATGCGTCCCACAACTGTTGAAGGCTGCACGGCGGAGGAGACAGACGGCGAACACAACGATCGAGGTGGTCCCACAGGGGTCATTCCAAATGCAATCATCCAAAAGTGGTCGCATGACATTTTTTAAAAATTCTGAAATGTTTTTTTAAGTGTTTATGTATATAAATTAACAACGAAAACAAATTTTTTTTTTCGGCATTTCTTTTAAAATGGCAGCAAATTTTTGAACATGGCAGAAGCAATATTTTCAGAATATCAACATTTACAAAAAGCTAAGTATCTCAGATTGTATAAGAGCTAGCGACTTTAAACAAAAACAAATTTGTAGCTTGAATAATTAGCTTTCTTGTACATTAATTAGGGATTGCAATCCGGAAAATTGGATCTGGTATTCCGGCGAATCCGGCATCACTAAACATTCACCGAATCTGGTATATTGGTACCGGATCCGGTGATAGCAATTTTTGGCAAAATAATTGCGCTGTTGCACGAGTAGGTACTTTAAACGTGTGGTGTGTGTGCGTGCGAGTCGTTCGACGCTGAGTTGCCCCACCACGCCGTGCCGCGCCACGTGCTCAGTCCTCAGTATCATTTTAGTATTCGACTCGCTTGAGTCAACAAATGTGTGTTTGGTTTTGTCGTGCTACTTCGTCAAAATGCAAGTAAATAGACATTTTTTCTTTTATTTACACAAGCACTAATGATTTAAGATTTAGGATAAAATGAAAAATAAACCGCGAGAGTATCCGCTAAAAAGTGTTTTATTTAAACAGACATTGTTTTTGTTCAATTGATAAATGAATTATGTTTACATTGCGTTCCACTACTTCCACTTACGAGTGTGAGAATGATATAAAAGATTATTAAATAAATAAATAATGCCGGATACTTCACACAAATAGTCTGAATTATTAGGAATGAATTGAGTTGAGTTACGCAAATAAACAAAAATTTGAAATAAAATTGTAATTAAATATGTTTTGTATTTTGTTTGTTAAAGAGGTGCTACTCGTACTACTAGCCTAGTTGACAAAAGTTTCAAAACATGTTACTTTCAAAACCAAGCCAAAATGAGGAGGATTATGGTAGGGACAGTGAGAAAACTGTATGGCATTATTTAAAAAAATGCAAAAAGACAACTCTGTGAATGTGAAAAGCACATTGTGCTCTAACATACAAAAATTAGTAAAGGTTCTTATAAAGGTTTAAAAACACATTTGAGAATAAAGCATTGCATTGATCTAAGTTCTGAAAATAGCCATTTAAAATGTCCGAATTCTAATTCATTTCCTAAACCATCCACATCAAAAACTGATTCAGCTGATATAATTTGTGAGGAGGAAATACCCGAGAGAAAGTCTAAAACAATTGACAGTTATTTTAAAAAGGAAAACTCGATGGAAAAGATGATCTCGAGAATGGTCTGTAAACATGGTGTGCCCCTCAGTTTATTTTGTACGTCGCCAGATTTGAGATATTTGTTTTCAAAAAGCGGATTTCAACTTCCTAATTCATCAAACACTATAAGATCTATAGTTACAAATTTTGCAAATACCGTCAAAGCCGACTTTATAATTGAGTTCGAATATCTTAAGAAACAAGGGAAAAGATTCTCTTTGAGTTTTGACGAATGGACGTTCCAAAAAAATCACAGATATTTAAACCTAAATGTACACCAAAAAAAAAAACACTTTAATCTGAGCTTGATTCGAATGCATGGTTCGTGTACTGCGGATCATACTATCAGTCTAATAAAAAACCGCTTAGAAAGCTTTGGTATTGATTCTGATACTGATATTATTGGCATGAGTACTGACGGCGCAAGTGTCATGGTCAAAGTAGGTAAGCTCATGAATTGCTATCAGTAACTGTGCTTTGCACATGGGTTACAATTAGCCATGGTCGATGTTTTATATAAAAAGAATGAAGACAAGGAATAAGAACACCTAGCAACATCGCCAACAACATCTAATGAATCAGATACAGATGACATAGACACAACGAAGGATGCTCTTGAAGAACAAGGAGTTACAGTAACAATAACGGATCCTCGTCATCCTTATCTTTCTAGGGCTGAAGTAATTCCTAGATGCAATGATCTTCTTCAAAAAGTGCGAAAAGTGGTGAAGCTGTTCAAAAGATTGCCTACTAAATACAATATGTATCTGCAAAAGTATGTGAAAGAAGATACAGGTAAAGAATTAAGCCTTATTTTGGATTGCAGCACGCGTTGGAATAGTCTTCTGGCTATGGTAGAAAGATTTTATAAGCTGAAAGTGTTTATCGATAAAGCTTTAATAGATATAGGAACTGACATAAAATTTAGTGACCTTGAATGGTCGAAAATAAAAGACTTGATTGACAGTTTGCAGCCATTTAAAAATTGGCTGTAGAGGCCCTATGCAGAAGAGATTTGACCCTGTTAACTGCTGAAACTACACTAAAATTTGTTTTAGAGAAGTTGCTTACTCATGACACGGTGTTAAGTACTGAATTATCTGAAGTACTACGTACAAGGATTAAAGAACGTCGCACTGTATTAACAGGAATATTAATATACTTACAGAATCCAAAGAAATATCATGAAGATACAAACCGAGCTGATGATACATTTACTATGCCAAAGAAAAAAGTCGTACAATTAGAAATTAAAAATTTTTTCGAAAGACTTATTCTAGATGATAACTCTAATGAAACGTGGAAGAAATAGTAGAGAAGAACTTAGATTCACCATCACTGAAAAAAAACTTGACATTACAGGAAGAATTACAATTACAAATCCAGCAAGAAACGACGTGTTATACCATATATACTAAAAAAAAAGAGAAAGATTTTGATAAAGTACTAAAAAAGGAAATGACGGCATTTGAAAGTGAAGGAGTTCGAGGAGAATACTTGTCTGCTATTCATGATAATTTGCTGACGATAAAGCCGACAAGTGTAGAAGCTGAAAGGGCCTTTTCTGCCGCAGGCTATATTTGTAGCTCTATTAGAAGTCGACTGGCAGATGACACAATTAACACTATTGGTTTTCTACGATCCTTTTTTCTGTCATAAATATGAGAATGAGACTTGTTAGCATTCTCAAATACCTAATTATTGTGATCTCAGTAAATTACGTAAGGTTAATTATGTTAGATTTTATAAAGTTACTTACTAAAATTGATCTATCTGTGAAAGTTAAATCTAGGAAGACTGAACCACCCGTTATGTGTTGTTAAAATTTAACTAGTTACCTACACTGTACTAGATTTTAATTGTTTGCTCGTTGTCTAATTTTAACATCGGAATATAAATTACCTATAAGTACAATATACTCGATTAACTCATTAACAGTTCATTTCGGCAGACCGAAAAGGGAAAATCATCCTGATTTGATCAATCCGGTCGGACCCGGCCGGATCGAAAATTCACGCCGTATTGCAATCCCTAACATTAATACACTTTACCCTATTTCTAATCAGAGCATCCAAGCATATGTACCTAAAATTGAGCATATTTTGGTTCAACATCCAATTTTCAAACCTATTTTGCTATGAGAAAGAAGTAAGTCTAAGACGTCAAATATTCTCCACAAGTACACCTCTACCCACACTGTATGTAAATAGAAAATGATCCTCTAGAGATGCACCATTCTCATTTGACAAGGGTTAAAATTGGACATTTTTTCAAAAAGTCCCAAATTTGGTACCTAATAACTCTGGTGTGGGAGATGCTAAAAATATGACATATTTATTTCACATTTTGAAATTTTATAAATATTAAACCAGTAAAATTTACAGTGGGTAGGTATCGTGCAGACCTTTAGTTCTTGTCAGTATCATATTTTTACCATCTCCCACACCAGAGTTATTAGGTACCAAATTTGGGACTTTTTGAAAAAATGTCCATTTTTAACCCTTGTCAAATCTGAATGGTGTATCTCTAGAGGATCATTTTGTATTTACATACAGCGTGGGTAGAGATGTACTTGTGGAGAAAATTTGACATCCTGTACTTACTTCCTTCTCATAGCAAATTTGGTTTGAAAATTGGATTTTGAACCAAAATATTCTCTATTTTAGGTACATATGCTTGGGTGCTGTGATTAGAAATAGGTTAAAGTGTATTAATGTACAAGAAAGTTGATTATTCAAGCTACAAATTGGTTTTTGTTTAAAGTCTCTAGCTCTTAGACAATCTGAGATACTTAGCTTTTCGTAAATGTTGATATTCTGAAAATATTGCTTCTGCCATGTTAAAAAAATGGCTGCTGTTGTGGCGAACTGTTGTAACTGTACAACGAATTTCAGCAAAAAACGACTGACAGGCAGCAGCTGCACACGACTCAACTTACCGCCATGATGTCCAACACGAAAGTGCCGTCTTCCTGTAGCTCAGGACTGCCAACCTTTGAGACAGCATTGACAAATGAGCACCAAGTCAGGTTCGTGGGAAATTTAAAATGGGGTCCCGCACACAAACTACACAAAGTTCTGCCATGCAATTACTACTGATCTAAAATTGTAACCAATCCATATTTACAAGGTCACAAGTCCAAACAGCTGCCATCTTAAAAAGAATGTAGAAAATTTTTTTAATAAATTTTTTGTTATTAATTTCTATACAGAAACACCTAATAAAAATTAAAAAAAAAAAAAATGCAATTTAACCTGTTTAATTAAAATTGGATGGTAATATATGGAATGACCCACAGATGTTCAATTGGGTTGAGATAGGGCTGTTTGGGGGCCAGGGAAGAACCTTGGAAGTCTTGAGCATGATCTTCCAGTCACGTGCGGACACTTCTAGCCGTGTGGCAAGGCGCATTATCGCGCTGGAAGATCCCATCCTCCCGAGGAAAGACAATCCTCATGTATGGGTGAACGTGATCGCCGAGGATGGATTCATAACCAAATTGATCAAGCAAGAGTGACGTCCACACGGATGATGGGTCCTAGAGAATACCACGAGAACATTCCCCAGACCATAACACTGCCCTCATCGCCTTGTGTTCGTCCAGCAATGGATGCAGAGTGTCAGTTCTCCGACGTTTCTCGCCGGACATGCCGACGTCCATCCGTTCTATGCAGCTGAAAACCTGACTCACCAGAGAAAGCTACCCATCACCAATCGGCAACGGTCCAGTCGCCATACTGTCGAGCAAATTCCAGTTGTTTTTGTCGACGCACCTGTGTTAGCATGGGTGCAGTCACTCTCTGTCTACTCCGGAGCGCCATTTGCAGAAGGGTTCGCAGAACTGTTGCGATAGACACGTGTCTGGATGCCCCCTGGTTCATTTGGATGGTGAACTGTTCCACTGTAGTCTGTCGGTAGGCCTTCACGCACCGTCGTAGTCGATGTTCACCTCGGACATCATTGGTGTATGGAGCTCCAGTTTTCTCGACGGTTATTCCCAATGCTGCCATTCATCCACTCACGATACACCCTTACCACAAGGGCACGTGAAGAGTTCACAAACATAGCTGTTTCCAAAATGCTACTCCATAGGCCCGAAAGCTGATGATCATCACTTTTTGCAACTCTGTTAAATCGTTTCCCTTACCTGTGACAGCAGGAAGCGCAATGTGTACATCCAGCCGGTCAGTCACATTATATACCCGCTTCACCAGCCCACATCACGGGCCATACGTCGTGGGATACACCCTGCAGATTGCACTTGTAGCAGGTGGTCATAATAATGTAATTCGACTGTTTGTTATAGTCAATTCTCTATCCTGCTCTTCATTAATTTTTATCTTTGTTTGCTCGGGTTTGTGGCCATGTGCCGTTGGAAACATTTGAAATGTGAAGACATTTCTCTTTATTAGGCAATAATGTGTGTTAAATTGGGCATTTCTCTTGTAGTTTTTACACCCATCAAGAACCATTTTAGAAGATGTAACATTATTTTTTTGCTCCTCAGATGACTCGATGTTGTGTTAAAACTGCATCCCTCAAAGGTTGTTTATGCCTTGCAATGGTAAATGTTTAAAAGACTTTAAAATACCTCCACTTTTTAGATTGTGGCAATAAACTTAATAATCTCTGTTGAAGAACAGTTACTCATAAAATTTTCTGTGATAGTTAAAAATGTAATATTTTGCAAATTATATCAGTGAAAATTTTAGACCACATTGCAAACAGTTTAATTGTATAAATTAACTGTTTGATATATGTGTCATATTCTCTTCTAAGAAGCAAGAGAAAATAATTTCTATAAGTTTGTACCTGTTAATGTCTTGAGTTCAATATCGTAATTTAGCCATGTAGTGAGCAATCTTCCACTGTTTGCATTTGGTTCTTACATTTCCAGCGATTGATAATATGCTGACAGCCGTAACCAGAATTGATTACACACGCCTTGGGTCATGGTTAAAGGTACATTTGAGTATTGACATGGGACTGGGTTAGGTTAGAGTTTTGTGAAGGTGACAGTGTCGTACCTGTATGGCCTGTCCTCGGCGAACAGCACTGGCTCCTGGTTGTCCTCTCCGTCATACCTCGGTCGTGTTGGTCGCGGTGGTATCTGGTGGTCATCATAGTCCAAACTCCCCACCACGTCTTGGTTGTATGGACGGATACGCTTGCGTCTTCTCCGCCGTAACCTAGAAGCACGAGGTCGTCGCACAAGATGTGTCATCGGTCCATAATTAACAATCTGCGAGAATGAGCTTGTGTTTTGTAGAGTCAGTAGTTGTGAATTGCGTGGAATGTGCATAGGTTTTATATTGTGGATAGATTTTATTACCAAACTAATAATTAGGGGGTGGGTGATTATGTCAAATTCATCTCAAGTTTGTTGCGAGTAGGGTGGGACTTTGTGAGACAGGAGATTGGTGTGGTTTTTACATTTGCATTATTGCCACTCTACTACACGGCGAGACGGCGAGGAAGAAATGATGACGTACACGTGATGTTCCCATCTTGAAAGCAGGTTGGCATGGATGTCGCAGGTAGCGGGGTAGAGGGTTCTTTGCCCAGCCTGTCTGAGGGATGCACCGAGTAAGGTGCAAGTACAACAAGGTAGAGAAGTGAGTAACCCCGGAAACCCTTGTTGACACGTGTGGAAAAAGTGGCCTCGTACTTTCTGAGAATGGAATTTGGATTGCTGTGTGCCAGTTGCATGACTGCCAAGGACTCCTGCAAAAATTAATCTGTTACAAACAGATATCTTCTATTCTAACTTGGCCACCTGTTGGAAAAGTTGCAGAGTATGTGCTTGTCAGCAATTCAGTTTTGAAGACGAGGATGTGTTAGGAATAGGTGCAAAATTATCCACGGCAGCTACATGAAAGAAGCGTGTGTCTATATGAACAGTTGTACAGCAAGATATAAAGTAAGTGATGGTCACATAAAATGTGACTGGAGGAGGAGTGGTGTCGAAGATAACGCGGACTCTCGATGATGATCGGCGTTGAGTACCTCTGCAGCACGAGGCGACCGCAATTCGCCAGAAAGGTACACGCTGCGGCACGTTGACGTTCAGATGAGAGAAAGTGAACATGATCAAAGTGTGCTCATTGCATTCCCTGTTAGCGTCTGTCCTGGGGACTACCACTCCAGTAGGCAGCGGGAAGTTGCGTTCGCAAGGAAGGCAGCATTGCTGTGGGATATTCACAATTAACAGAGCACTTGTGGTAGCCCTGCTTGGATCTACTGTACTTCTCCTGTCGTATATGAAACTAACATTGTCGTGTGTGTGGCCACATTGTTCATGCACCATCCAAGTGAAACCATGTAATTGTTAGTAATGTACATTTGTTAATAATACATAAACTCATACTTGAATGTGTACAAAACAGGAAATAGTATCGTCAGTGGCCATAAATTCAAACTTTGCACTTACGATATAATGTGAAGTGTTAAGAATGGTATTCATTTGCTGCCAACTTAACTCTGTGCTAGTGTGCACTGTAGCGTATATATATGAGTCACGAGCAGTGATTTATTTCAAAGGTTGGTTTCCAAAGTGCTTACTCTACCATGAAGAGCTTTCACACTTATGGAAATATAGAATCATGGGTAAGTTGAAACCCATGACTGATGCTGGCAATTTAAACATGTGGTACAATTTAACCATACCGATCTTGTGTATAGTAAAATATTCTCAGTAACAACATACGTAATATGAAGTTTGGAGTTATTGCAACCATATACAAAGGTGAATATGATTGAATTGAAGTAGTTTGGTGTCCCATGTGACTGCAGCCTTGGACATCCATGTGATGGATGTTCACACAGTTATTTTTCATCGGAAAACTGTGGCAGTGAAATGAAATTTTTCTGTGTTGATGACTAACATTAGATCTACTAGAAAATTGGTGCGAAGTGGCCTGCTCTGCAACCAATTTAAAACTCCATATATTAGTTCCACACCTGAGGAGGAACCCGCATTCAGTGTTCTACACTTGGAGATGTGTTGCTAGGTTCAACTGCTCTGGGATGTAGTGGTTCCTGCATGCAGACATGTAAGCAGTACTGGCGAAAGGTGTAAACAGATGACTCTAGAGATTAGTAGTAGATAGCTTGTGCTTTTGGCAAGAAAACCTGACGATGGTGTCCCCTCCATCCTCCATCCAACAGATTGCAGCACCTGTTCAGCAGTTCATCTACTTGATCTGAAGATTACACTTCCAATTTAATGGACTTGGAGACTTCACTTTAATTTCTTTTAATAAGTATTCTTTAGGAAGGATGGCCTGAGTATAATGACGAAATAAAATCATCACCAGCATGTCAAATGTAAGAAGAAGAAAAATAAATTTTGTGGACAGTTAATAATCATAATAATAAATATAATTAGCATACACTTAAAAGAAATTCTTGCCAATGATTGATTGTGGTGAGTTCTTTTGCTGCTTGGTTGTTTACGACAGCCTTGTCTCGTTTTGATGTAGAGTCATCTGGTGCAAATCTTTAGTGGAACTACTCGGTTTTAAGTTTTTACTCAAAGGCAGTTAGTGTCACATTTAGTTTGTGCGATATGTCAAACTAAATTTATTCCCTGAAGTGTGATGGGTAATATTTGTTGACTAGGTCTGTTTTGTTTAAAAAATTACAGCTGTGTTGTGTTATTCATGCAAATGAGTTGTTTAGTCATTGATGTACTAGCTATTTTGATTTTTTTGTCTATGGGAAAGTGTGTCTGTCTTTAGTAATCTATAAAATGGCCCAGCAGTGAACACACATTACATGTGCCTCTGCTAATTAGTTTAATTATAAAATTTATTTTAGCTGTGCTACCAAATTACATTTAATTTGTTGCTTTTGGAAAATTACAGGGGTTACGTGTATAAACAGTTAAGAATAGCTTGGCACTTCCTTCAAATTACAGTGGATGAAAAGTATTGCAAAATATCAGCCAAGACTGTAGATATGGAAGGGAAAGAGCTTTCTGTATTCTCACTAATAGATGCCCTTGGCTGTACTTTAAAAATACTAGTTTTTTATCACACTATGAGTTAAAATGTAAAATGGTTTATTCTTCTATGAGAGAGCCAAATGAATTAAACATAACCAGACTGTTGTAGGTTTTCTTGTATAATATCCCTATTCTTGGTTTACATGTTGGAGATGCTTTTAGACAGATGCTTCGTCAACTGGACTGTTTCGAGAAATTGTCAAGTCTCTTGAAATTTTTGTTCTGCAATAATTACAAACTCCATAATTTGTGTCATTCTCCACCATGAGAACATGGTCCTTTTCACTGCTGCATTTTAGCTCTGTAGGTATTTCGTTAGTTAATGTAAACATGGTTAACATCAAAAACTAAATGTGTATGCTTTTGCCGTGACTAGCAACATAGCCAGATTAGCTAATGTCTGCAGACCATACCATATTATAAACATCTCAGAAGTAGAACTTAATATTGACACAATTTACAATAAATAGCACATCAAGTTTCCTGTGCTGTAATAGGAACACAATAGTATCCTTTTATTTATGTGTATTTAAAAGAAAGTAATTTTTTTTTCTCAGAAGAGTATAAATTATCTTAAGAATCAACTTAAACTTGAGGAGGTTTAAAACTATCAATTTTAAATTCCTTTATTTTGGCAAGGATTGGTATAACTGGATCAATAGTAGAACCGTGCCATCAGTAAATAGTTTAGAAGGGAGTGTGTGATGTGGCCAGGACAATGCAGGGTGTTGAGGTACTGACCTGGTGGCGGGGGCTGGCTGCGCTGCACCCTCCACGTCCAGGGGCTCCGCACCAGGCTCCGCCCACACCCCCCACTCCTGCACACAACACAACATGCCTGGATCAGGCACTGTGCCTGGATCCCAGCTTACTGCTCACTGGGCACTGCTTCTTCTCTGCAGTCCTCCACATGAATGCCATCACGCTCATCTCTGCCTTCTCACTCTAACTACGAGTACATTGCACAATATTGCTACAGCCAACCGGGTTTCTTCTTTTTTCAAGGAAAAAAAAATTGCATTACCTAAATGATTGTTAAATGACTGAAATTAAATTATTACTTCCAAAAAAACAAAAACACATCAAGTATACACAAATTAGTGCTGCACAATGTTCCAAACACTGAGTAAATTCCTTTTTTTCACAGAGGTATAAAAAAAAGTATTTTCCAGTAACGCATTGATTACTTTTGCTTAAATCATTACAAAGTGATCTAATGGAGATCCAGCATTTAAAACTATTTCACATTTTTCAATTTTTTTTTATTTGGACCTATCGTCTATATGTACTTATTAAACTCATTTGTTTTATTTAGAAAGCAGCAATATAATTAAAAAAAAAAACTTATAAAGATAAGTAGTCAAGGAAATGGATGCCATTGCACTAGTGCTTTCAATTTTTACTGTGTTAAAGCACACATTTACGTGAAATAAAATTACATTAACTGGATTTTAGTTTTATATTTCCTGAGTCTTTTGATTTTGCATGTAACTTTATTCACATATTTGAACTAGAATGCTTCTGATGCTAGTAATTATTAGTTTTCTATGTAATGCTGTAGAACTGTACAGATACTTTGCACATAAGTTAAACATGCTTAGGTTAATGGGTGTAACTTACATCCCTGCAGACTGCACAATGCGAGGGAGTAATGTGCACACACACAACACGCAACAAGCAGTTTACGTAGCACATTACCATCATTGTGCTCTCATTTCTCACTCTCCTGTTTCCCTCATGTTTACTGTTGCAGAATTAGCTGACATAATAAACACATGCAGACAAAACAGGACACTATGACTGAAAAAATTAACATCACTATGTGTTATGATAAAATATTTCAAGTAATATATCTGATTTCTTAACATAAAATTGAGTATCTAATTTTGTACATAATGGTTGATTGTGAACATTCGTTTATTTCATTTATATATTCCTTTCCATTTCACTCACTTAGTTAGTTAATTTAAGTAGTATTTACTAATGGAAAGTCATTGACCCCTGGACATGGTAGTTGCGTGCTGTCCAAGCCACCAGTTGCCTGACTCGGCACAGGAGAAGCTGAAGTGAAGCCCAGTTTACAGTATAGTCTGTGTCATGAACAAGTCACAGTTCTGAAAGCAGTCTGTTTCCTTAGCTACAGTGGTGTCTTCCTCCGCCACACATTATGTTTACGTAAACACACACAGCTGACTGTCAACCTGTGTAGTATGTCAACAGAAAATATTTTGCCATGGAAATGCATAACTGTACACAAGACTACTTTCGGCACTGCCATAAAGTGCACTAGTTGGTGAGAGAGAGAGATAGAGAGAGAGTGTGTGCTCGCAGAGTGCTGCGTCATAGCGGCCTCAATGCCTGCAGCTATCTCTCTCTCTCTCTCTCTCTCCAGAGATGATCAGCTCTGCCCGAGAGTCTGCTTTCCCCTGGAGCCAGTGAGCCGCCCACTTGGGACCACGACCTTGGCCGAGACATTGAAAGTGACTGCTAACTGGGTCGAGTGAAAGCATCACTTTCTTCCTGCATGCTTCATTGGTTTCTCCTGTCGTGCCACGCCTCTGCTACCTGAGTGGAGTGTGTGAGTCGCGTGCTACGTCTCGCCACCAGCCTCCACAGTCTGTGTAGTCAAGTGCTATCATTTTGAATTTATCATTTCTATTTACTTTTTATTTATTTATTTTTTAGAATGGAGTACCTCCAAATGGTAGAGCATCAATGGGAGGTCACTCTGCAGTCAGTTACAGGGAATATATAAGGAGAAAACGCGTACAAGTAGATGTATAGAAGAGGAAGTGTAGAATAATGGATGATAAATACACAGTTATAGCATCACAGCCTGTATTATGTTCCAACAAGTAACTCCCAAGAAGGATTAGATTGATTACTCAGTTCAAGCTGTTGTAGAGGTGACAAAAGCAACAGTCGCCACACAATACTGACTTCAGGAGATGTGCTGAGTAGAGATCTAACCAACCCCTATCTATACATAACACAATTGTATGACGTCTCTACTTCAGGTTGTAGCTGAACAATCTCGAAATCAAAGGTAGTTGCCATTCTCCTTTCACGGTAGGAGAGGTTGGTCTCCAACGAAGCTCGGCACTCTACAAAGTAGTTACTTCTAAAAATTGGTCAGAAAAGTATAATTTATGTTGCATATGATAGAAGAATGCATATTTTGTGACATTGTAAACTATTTTGGTATAACTTACTCATTTCTATGTTTAAAAAACAATTTAATACAGTACCATTTTTAATTTAAATTTAAGCTTGTTTCCATTTTGGATGCTTTGGAACACACATTTCGCAAAAAATTATTCAAGTAGGACTATCATAATAATTTTGTAGTCTTGTATAATGAAAATTTTGTAATAATTTGAAGTAATATTTATAATAATTGATTGTACACACAACCATTTCAGCTGTGAAAGTTTTAGTTTTTATAACTGAAATAAACATGCAGTGAATGGAATATTAAAAGTGTTTTTGAACATCATTACCAATATTTTCTTACAATCATATTAATTATTATGGTCACCCTACTTGAGATAGGTTTTCTTGCAGTGCGTGCTTGCTGAAGCATTCAGAATGTATATATGCTTAAATTGTGGTTAAAAATACACTGTTATTTTTTAATAATTTAAACATTTAATTAGAAAATTTTAGCAAAATATTTTACAGTGTTACATTTATATGCATTGTTCTACGTCATGAGAATATGCATAGAGATGATGAGACGTCCTGAATGTAGCGTGCTGTAAACCTTCCGAGCTGCGACTCGTCGCTCAGAAGTGTTAGCGTGTTGCCGGGTGTTGTGTCATAACCACCACAGGGTCTGCCTACGTGAATATTGTTCCTCGCTACATGAACATCGCCACTGGGGGTATTTATAACTTCCAGGCAGCAAAGGAGCAAGAGAAATCAGTGGTAACACACTCGAGGGAGGGATGCTAAGTTCAGTTACAGTCCAGCAGTCCTGATTTCAGTTCTACACAATTTCCCTACTTCACTTCAGTCAAATGCCAGGCCATGACCAAATTATTTCCTGCATCTGAGTCTCTCATCCATTTTTTTCTACTGCTATTGACAATACATTGAACAAAATAAAGTGTTCTTCATTATTTGGTGCTTTCCGTTATTGTTAATAATAAGCTCCATCCTCATTATCAACGGACCCTGACAAACCAAAGTACACTGGCTAGTAGAAACCCAAAAGGATCTCGCAGAAGTCAATGTAGACCCACCGACATCTACACGGACTATGTATAGACAGAAAATCGCCTCGCATAAGTTTGCACCCAAAATCCCGACAGCAAGAAATCTGAAACTCAGAAATGCATGGACACAAGAGAGACGTCAGACCCAGAGTGAAAGGATGAGGAGGTTTTGGGAAGAACAAGAAGAAGAATACCAATGCTAATTAATGGTTCTGCGTGCTCCTTAGAGGGCCAAAAGTGTGTATAGATATATGTATATAAGCTCCATACTTTTTATGTATGGTCATGCAAGTATCATAGAATTACATTTTTGCATTTTCCTTGGCACCAAGAAGTTGAATATGCGAAAATGTGGTGTAGCATCGTGAGTACTCGCCTATCCACCAAGGGGAACAGGTTTTGATTCCCAACAAGGCCACACTCAGATTTGTGCATTTTGGAATTGTCTGGTGATGCAGCTGCTCAGCAGGGTTTCTTGAGAGTCTCCAGTTTTGTTTGCACATGCATTCCGGTGCCTCCTCGTTTAACCATCACCAACTGTCCAGAACTCTGCACTTCACTCCTAACATATATGATTCCTAGGTGAGGAACAGTATTACTAGGACGTTACAGCATAACTACCGTGCATACTGTGTAGGTAGCAAATGAAAGCTGTGTTTGTATAAGATAGTCTTGGCTGTGTTTAGTTTGGAATTTTTGGAAAAATCGCCTAATAAACTGTTAGGAAGGGGGGAAGGCAAACACACTTTATATAAAACGCACACACTTTTCTATTGTTGTTATTATTATTATTATATTTATGTCAAGCAGTAGCCATTGCACAAATGACTGGAAACTGGGAAATGTTTAATACAAATAACAGCTCTAGTTGTAGCCGATCAGTACTGCCAATACTTTCGATTACGTATAAGGACAGATAGTTAATTGCATCATTTGTTGTGAAAGTCATGTCTGTGGTGGGATATAGTAAGAATTACATGGCTCTTTTTAACTGTAACTATGTTAAACCAAACTTTGCACCACTTGAACCAAGTCCGTTTAACAGTGTTTAAAAGCCTTACATTAACCAAATTATTACCTTTCTTTAAGCTGTTTCACTTAAAGAGTGTCGCATATGGCTAAGTAAACGAATAATTTAAATTAACACACATTTGTTGCTAAAAATAGATGAGGGCTGGCACAAAATACCACATATACTGTCATGAAATGGACCAGAAAGTTGTTTGAAACAAATTGACATGTGAATGCACTGCACAAAAGTGCCAAACTCCACCCAACTGCTCCATATCAACTGACTGAGGTCTCGTTCTCATAACTCGGCATAGCACAGGCCACTCCCTGTAAACACGCTGAAAGGCTCACCCCACGTCACTGCAGGCAACACAGCATCTCACTTCTTACTGTGTCCTCTGTCAAGAATTTTCAAATTTATATTTTGTTTTGATAACTACTAAATATTTTTGTATATAGACACTATTAATTATATTTAGTATTACAGCTAAAATTGTGGTATTACTTTAAATCTCGATATTTTTAAAATAAGAAACCCACATACTTGGTGCTTCAGCTGCATTGCAGTGTGTTCGAAACACGTGTTTTTACACAGAATTATTAAACGTACGTCCATTGAGCTGATACAAAAAAAAAAAAAAACACACACACACACACACACACACACTTAAGATGAGGCCTGTTGAGTGCTTCAAGATGTCACACACATTAGAAACATAATTTCAGAGCTCTCCAACATTGCTAACAACAGCTTTTTCAGAGTGCTGTCCCAAAATGTATACATCGGATACATTCAAAAATACTTGAGAGACTTGCATTGTCCCTTGCCACAGACTTGCCACCAATAAAATGATAGGGCCACCACTTACAATCTTGTAAGTAGACGCAGCCCAACGAGAACACTGCACCCTAGTTGCTAGTCTGCACATAGGGGCAGTGATGTGCTTGATGCTTGTAACGGTGTAGCCCTTATCACATTTGAGCTTCTCTGCTTCAAACGTGGCAGGCCAGCTAGGTGGGTGCCTTGAGTTACCAGTGTTGTTTAATGTGTTGGGAGTTATTGGTACGAGATGTTAGTAGACGAGGCAGGGTACCTGAAGTGGTTGTCCTGGCGGAGCAAGGCTGGTGTCTGGGCCGCTGGGAGCCGCCCCACAGCTGCTGTATGCCACTAACAGCACGCTCACTGCCACGCTCCACATTCTGTCTGCAACACACCGCACGCCTCGTATAGTTGGTCGTGTGTGCCGACCACCTGGCCACGTATTAACACATCAGCACCTTACAACACTAAAAATATGTGGTTTGTCAGAAGTAACAGTGTTGTGTTAACAAATTGCCTTACTCTAGGACAGTGTTACGTTAAATTATACCATGCAAAAGTTAGTCGTATTTAAGTTGTAAAACTGCTGCACGTAATAGATATTTCTGTATTGCTCATTGTAAAGTAATTAATTTACGAATCAGATTGAGTTGCAACATTGCTGTCCTGAGTTATCAACTAGTTTCAGACAAGGCATTCTGAAGTATTTGCAGCAGTGGTTACTGTGTAAAGGAAATTAGCAGATGATGGTGTTTGTGGTAGTTTACAACATAAGTATTAGTGCAGTAATGTAACACTTTACCCACAGTGGCATGGTCACAAGAGGTGTTCAGAGAGATGGGGGGGATTCTAAATAAGCAGAGACGTAGTCAAGAGGGAGAAAAATTGCAAAGGAGGAAGGGGAAAAGTGATGGTGAAAAATGAGACGTGTAGTGATGTCAGATTTATTTTATGTCACCCAAGCACCAGCAGATTAGGACTTTTTTTTTTTATGAGGATGGCCTCCATGGGCGTGGGATTGAGATATGCCTGATCGTTCTCAGGCTAACACAACAGTTAGCCACACATGAGGTCGTTGTGTGGCAATCTTCACAGGTGCTCTCGTGACCCAACTGGAGTGCTCTGGTGGGAGCGACAGAGAGCTAGAGGATGCAGTGTGTATACTCACAATGTGGAATCAGGAGAATAATGCTCCGCCACAACGGTTGAGTGTACTCGTGGTGCTCCCAGACAAAACTACAGCCTGCACTCAACGTGTGGAATTTCGCCAAGGTGGCAAGAGTTTAGTGAGAGGTTGAACAGTTTCGGTGGCAATTACCTGATATTGAGGACAGGCCAAGGACTGTCACATCTGTGACTTCAGACATCAGACATCGTTTGTTAGTAATTGTTCTCTGGCCACTGCAGGTGATGGTATACATTCAAGAGGGTTGGTAACATGGGGAGGTTTCTACTGCAGCTGCACAGTAAACTGTAAACAGCTTTGCTTCCCTCATGCAATACTCAGTACACCAACACAACCACCTCTCTATCTCCAGGGGGCCACGGTGGTGCAGTGGTCAGACTACTCGCCTCTCACTAAGGGGAGCTGGGTTCGATTCTTGGTGGGGTCACCCGTATTTTCACAAGTGAGAAATGTGATGGACATTGTCATTGACCGGCGGGTTTTCCCCCGGGAACTCCCGTTCCCCTCGCCCGTGCATTCCAATGCTGCTCTGCCTTCACCTCATTTCATGTAACTCTCACGGGCTCTGTAAGACCTCTCAGCTCGACTGTTTATTACCTCCCCTCCCCTCCTCTTCCTCCCTCTGCGTCAGAAGTACGCTCCACTTTGCATCAAGTGAGCTATGCAGCACATTCTTAATGGTCCCCCCCCCTCACTCTTCAAATGTTTTATTGACAACATTGAAGGCAAAAACACACGAAAAAAATTTTTTACCAAAACTTGCAAATATTAAACAAATTATATACCAATAACAAATGTTTATTTCGCAAATAAAGGTAGGCTGGTGTTGACATCTCATTGACAGCGAGGTCATTAGAAACAGAGCAAGTTGTTGAGCGGGAAATCAGGAGGGGATTCGAACCCAGGTCCTCCTGAATGTGAGTCTAGTGAATTACCACTGTGCCACCTCACTCTGTCTGACAAAGAAAGTAATTTTAACGAAGCAGTCACAAGATTCGTATTATTAAAGCCACTAATGTAAATATTATCCATTGATCGATGCTCACATAGTATCCCTGCTGGAAACACTACCTTGATATCTCCACACAGGCTGCGAGAGTCGACAGTGCGCATTCTAAACAGCTGTGTTGATGCTCACAAACTCGAGCAGATGACGCGCACTACTCTGGGCCATTGTCAACGCTTAAGCTCTCGAGTCGCCTTTGAGGGGGAAACCGTGAAAATTCCAGATTGAATATTTTTCTTCGTACGATTGAACAAAACTGCTTCATCGAAGTCCGGTATTTGACGGTGGGAGAGAAATGTGTTTTAAAGAGGTTGGTTGCACTAGGGACGGATGTCGCAGAGAAAACTCGCCAAGAAAAGCAGTTACTTTAGCGAAGGTTGTTTAGAAGTTCCTTGAGAGTAGCGGCCCCGAGATTTGTTACCGCTTGCGAGGCACTGCGATAAGGGCGACAATAACATGCGGGACCGTCGCCCCTACGCGCAAGGCGCTGAGTGCCTCCGCTGCTACGCTGTGAGATCTGGAGCAGTGCGATTGTATTACGTGCGATGAAAGCCCGTGCCTATTAAAGAAACTGCGCAGCAAGCTCTACAAGTGTAATTTTTTATTTTTTTTATTTTACAGTTTTTATGATTTTTTTTCTTATAAGTCTGATATTANAGCGAAGGTTGTTTAGAAGTTCCTTGAGAGTAGCGGCCCCGAGATTTGTTACCGCTTGCGAGGCACTGCGATAAGGGCGACAATAACATGCGGGACCGTCGCCCCTACGCGCAAGGCGCTGAGTGCCTCCGCTGCTACGCTGTGAGATCTGGAGCAGTGCGATTGTATTACGTGCGATGAAAGCCCGTGCCTATTAAAGAAACTGCGCAGCAAGCTCTACAAATGTGATTTTTTATTTTTTTTATTTTACAGTTTTTATGATTTTTTTTCTTATAAGTCTGATATCATAAAAACAAAACACCAAGAGCGTAGATAATTGTTTTGTATCTTTTCTAGCAAAAAGTCGTATTCCCGGACATTTANATAAAAACAAAACACCAAGAGCGTAGATAATTGTTTTGTATCTTTTCTAGCAAAAAGTCGTATTCCCGGACATTTATTTGCTGGTATGCGTGTAAACCCAGAATGTACAGAAAATGTGTCTGTATTACTATATCTTAAGGATGCTTGAACCATTTAGCAGCATGTTTGAGATGTGGGGCTTAAGATGAAACTACCAAACTATCCTGTTTACACGCAAAAAGAAAACATAGCTTAGGTGAGAGGACGGAGTGCCACTTTCAAGATATTGAAAAGTTGCTTTGTCCAACTGCCGTGACTTAAGCATGCTAGTCGGACAAGAGTGAAACTGCGATACACGCCTGTATTAAACTTTGCCACACACTTTCCATTATCAAAATGGCGCGCAGTTGTCGGCAGGGAATAACGCAGGCCGTAATGAACTGGCGACGTACCGTCTGTAGCGACCAATCACGCTTTGACTTGCGAACTGGAGGACGTGAGGCGAGATCGGGCCTTACTTCCGGCGCGATGCCATCCCTCAGGAGCCCCGGAGCCCTCCTGGCTAAGGGCTCGTATCCACTCCATCTTCGATGTTTCTTATAAATATTCGTAATGGAAATGTAGGACCATACACAAAAAATTAAACTAGACATCACATAGAGGACTACTCGACGATTTTTCTAAAATTTGTATGGTTTCATTTATATCTGTATTTTTCCATGTGGTATTATTATTAAATAGTTAGGTAATATTTGATTACGGTTACAGATGTGAAACTAATCATGCAAGAAAAATAAGTGGAATTTCGTAATAACTGTTAAGATATTCCTATGCCTTGACTAGCTTGGTTTTAAAATATTGACTCCGTAAATTAAATTATGGAGGAAAATACGTAAATCCAAAATGGCGAGGTATTTCCACCTTAAGGGATCTATACTTTCGCTCTGTTAGGGGGCAGGTACTGTTAACTGTTCCAAACAGTGAAATTCTCACTGATTCAGTGATAACTCAAGCGTGCATGTCTGAAAATTGTGGGTACCCAGGGGATCAGTGTGAAAGCCCCGGCTTAGGCCGTGCTGATCGCGGGTCGGACTCTGGGTGGCATTGGTTGAACCTTCTGCTTAGAAGGAGATCTGGAGGTGTGTGTTTGCCTGGAGGGCTGAGTCTGTTGTGCCGGAAAAAGTCGGTAGCAGCTGCCGTGGAACGCAAGCGTACTGACCTGCCTCAGACCGAGTTTTAAAGGGTTGATGCATACTAACGAAGGATCGACGGTCTAGTCCGCCTAGTAAGAGGACTCGTTTACAAAGCGGGTTTCGTAGAGATGGATAGTCCTCGGCCCCATCAAGATGGCACGTAAGGATTCAACTCCTTACGCTGCTGTTGACAGGTGAGGTGGAACTACCCTCGGGTGGAGAACCTCCACCCACTGCGATTGGAAAGAGCGTCTTCTCTTTCTATTGAGAGCATTCAACTGCTCCCAATTAATGAGCTCTGTTCTGGATAAAATGCCTGGCTGAGTGCACTTCCACGCCATGATACCTGACGTGATCTGTTGTGGCAGCATATTACCTGGAAATCCTGAAGCCGAGGTGCACTCTTTATCTATGCTCCCTGTAATACCATTGTGGCTCAGGTACAGGGGGGAGCGCTCGGAACGCTGCACGAGATTGCAGAAAACATGATTCAGATCTAGAGTGCAAATAACTCTGGCTGGAGGGCGCTTATCAGCTCTGCACTAATGAGTTCAACATCACAACGTTGAACTCATTTGTTTGTCTTTGGATTGTGAAAACCACGCGGATTTGAGTAGTAGTTGTACACGGTTGTTTAAGTGCATGTTTTTAAATACCAGCACACGCCCTGCAGCCAAGTTGTAATGCAACTGGGAAATACTAAAGTGATGCTAAACTACTTAGTTTTTACAAAAGCATTTTCTTTGTAGAAGTAAGGAAAGGCGCGCGCCACTTAGGCAGAATGTCGCGAGCTACAGCTAGCTGCAAGCCAGTCGACGGCGTCTTCATCTCGCGCTCTGCTCAGCGAGGCGCCTTCTCTGCGTCGCTGCTGCGTCACGAGCCTGGCGCGGGTTTGGCAGAAAACACGTGCTTCAACATTTTGTAGCACTAAAAGCATTTAAGAAACTTTTCATTCAAAGACAAGTTCGAGTTCTCATTTCAACTCCAAGGATTATTATTTTGGGCGAGAAAACGGGTTTCTTCAGATTCACTTTAAGCTGCTAAAATATGTATACAGAGACTTTGCAGTATCTTTAAACATCCGCCATGCTTTTATCTTCATTAGCGTAACATACATTGATAGGGCGACCTCTTAAAGTCTAATTGAGGCAAGTCTCCGCTGGCAAGATAGCATACGCCTAGCGCGTAGAGGCGATGGTAAGTTAGTGGAAACTGGCATTACGGCTCGAACGCGCAACGTAACAGGCAGGCGAAACTAGCAGCATCAATGTTTCGAAAGCCGGTGAGGGTGAAGCGAGGTGAGTATGGAGGAGCGCCGGAATGCAAGGCCGGGGGAAACTGCAGATCCCCGAGAAAAGCGGCATCTTCAGGCACGATTCCCTCGTGGTGGTACCAGTTGGAGGTGTTAGGTAGTGACTGGAGGTAGGTTGTACGCCGAGAAGTGTTTGTCATTGGTCACGTGACAGGCTTGGAGAGTGCGCACGGCAGAGTGCACCGAGACCTCCTATAGCAAACTAATGACGTCACGACCAGAGGGCGGACATAAGTGGCCAATATGGCTGGTAGCTTGGTTGGTTTAGACATGTGGAGGCTGCACAGTATTTCAATCAGAACTGCGGCGTCTGTGTGATAATACGCCTCGCCGTTCAACTTGTGTGTTCCCCGGTGCCTTGGAGATTACTCTGATTGGCTAATAAGTGCACATCATTAGCTTCCTGGCAATCATGAACGAGTAAATGCCTGGGTGAAAGCTATTTCGCGAGATAACTTAGAGCCCAAAAAGTTTTCACCTGTAAGAAAAGTTTGTCTATCAACTTTATAGACTTTCAGTATATAAAAAATAACGGTCAAGTCAAATCATTTTTATTGCAGTGCATGTTTGAGTGTACTTGCATGAGCAGTAGCAAAGGACAGCTCTTTTGGCGTATACCCACCGAAGATTATGCACTCCACTCCACATAAAGGCTATTTTTGCAGTATTTTGAATTTAAATAGAACTGACTTCAGTGATACCAAACAAATTTATTGGGAATATTTGAACTTCATTAGTTACTTTCTACAAATTACATCACAAAACAACTAAATTCACTCCGAAGAGGTTATATTTACTATACCTCCCCTGTTGGTTAAACATTATTTCATAGCATCATTGCTAAACAAAGGTCAGTAAAGAAACTGACTATGTATTATACATTCAACGAATGTTATATTTCTGAACATAGTTTTTTTATTGCTGGCAAATAGCAACAGAGTAAATACAACTGAAATGAAGAAATTGCCTACACCTAATTTATGTAGGTCCTACGTATTTATAGAATGTATCACCAAGTAATTGTTCTAAGTATCGTTGTTATATTGTTTTGAAAGCAGCGAAAAAGTCGTATTATTACGTACGACAGCACAAGGTTGCGTAGCGGTTGTCAGTGACGTCACAGAGGTGGTACGCGCTTGTAGTGTACGTGTGAACGTGAGTAGTGAGATTGAGGCGAAGCAGGCACACGACTAGTGTATTGCCGAGCACAGCTGACTTCCCACGGGATGTCGGAACTAAGCAGAGGGAGGGGGGAGGTGGTTAGCGGGCAAGGCGAGTGTGAGAGAGAGAGAGTATTCACTTTCCCGGCCGTCGCCGCTCTACCCACTACAACACTTCTCTAACATCCTACACCAGCACCCGTCTCTCTTTACAAGACGATTGTCACACACTTTCTTCCCATCTACAGCATCGTTGGGAAACCTGGCAATGTCAGCGAAATATACGTGAGCTCAGGCAATAGATAACATTGTTATAAATGCATTTAATAAGAAAATAAATATTGGATTCTAGCATTTCTGCAGTGCGCCTTCTCATGAATTCTAATGAGTTTTATTTTGGTTTGCTCCACCTTTGTAAGAAAATTTAAATGCTTGGTGGGGGAGGGACATTTTTTTTCTTTATATGCAATAACTATCAATATACCTGCATATTTCCCTGGCTTAATTTATTTCATTTTGTTACAGCAAGCATTGGCACACTGGGAAATGCTAGTTTAATTACAAACTTAGGATTTTATAATCAAGATGAAAGTGATAATTCAAGCACTTGTAGTGGCCCTAAATGAATTACTACGTTGGATAATCCTTGCCTGTGTATTGCGACTTTACGTCTGGCCCAGACATAGCGTGTGTTACACTCCGCCCCCTCCCCACTCCACGTCCTTGGTTTATTTTTAAGTGCTCGATAAATATTTGTTTCTTAATACAAAAGGAGCCATTAAGAAGACTAATGTAATGCTACTCTTAAAATATGTTTCTTATTTTGTAGAACATAAATTGGAAAATGTTAGGGAATTTGTTATGGCGATTCTGTTACCCGCCCTGTTTTGCTCGTTTGCACGTAGCAGCTCATTACAGAAAAGAACGTTAGCAATTTTGAGACTTATTTTCATTCCTAAACTAAATTTTAACTTTATACAGAATTATTCAGCTAAGATGTCGCCCCGAATATCCGCTCAAGGTTTAGACATTTGTATTTATAATTGGTAAATGGCACTACGTNACACCTTCCATGTCTGTTCCGAGACGTCGCTCGTTACCGAGATATCGACATCAGCTTTCGCTTCTAAATGCTAATATTACATTCCCCACTAGCAGCACCTTATTACGCCGCGAGTTCAGTGACGCGATTATTTCGAAAATCCGACGAGTATTTTTGAGACATAAAAGTGTGTTCACAGGTGTATGCCTTTGACTTTGACTCGGCATCTTCCGTTGGGAGATGTCCAGCGAGAGCTCCTACACTCACCTCGCTGCACACATTGAGCGGTAAAACTAATAAACGTACCCCGCCACAGTTACACTCAAACGCAGACACCTATGAACATCCCTTATATCTCAAAAAGTGCTCGGCGGATTTTCAAAATATCGTCACTGATCTCGCCGCTTAATAACGTGTATTAATTATAAATAAAAATGTCGATACGTTGAGCTGTTCGGAAGATATTCGGGGCGAGCATCTTAGCTGAATACCGCTGTATATTACTGCTGTTACTTAGCTTAATGCCGCTGTATATTACTACTGTTACTTAGCTTNCTTAGCTGAATACCGCTGTATATTACTGCTGTTACTTAGCTTAATGCCGCTGTATATTACTACTGTTACTTAGCTTAATACCGCTGATATAATGATGACAATGAATCGACTTATGGCGACATATAGTGATGACAAACTTAGCTGAATACCGCTGTATATCACTACTGTTCTCCAGTGCGCACCTCCAACAGTATTTATATACNACTACTGTTACTTAGCTGAATACCGCTGTATATCACTACTGTTCTCCAGTGCGCACCTCCAACAGTATTTATATACTGGCTGATGTTATATCAATTAATTATCTCTGTGACGTTATTTCGTTTGTAGTTACCGGTCACCATTTCACTGTTTAGTAGGGTCGGAAATAACCGCTTTTGATGTGCGCGATTCTGATTGGCTAAACTCGTCAAGCATCTGAAGAAGTTCTACAATTGGTCCAATATGAAAATCNTTGATGTGCGCGATTCTGATTGGCTAAACTCGTCAAGCATCTGAAGAAGTTCTACAATTGGTCCAATATGAAAATACTTGATCGTAACTGTAGCAATTAGACTTTTGAGGACCAATATGGCGGCGTTCATGACGTCACATACTTGGAAGCAGTTAGCTAATGGTACAAGGCTCGAGGTCACGTGGTCCTGCCCCTCTGCTATTGTCGCGGAGCAGGAGATGCGAGTGATCTTCATTGCTCTGCAAGGTTCGCCATCTCTATTGTCTACAGCACCTGCAAGTNTTGATGTGCGCGATTCTGATTGGCTAAACTCGTCAAGCATCTGAAGAAGTTCTACAATTGGTCCAATATGAAAATCCTTGATCGTAACTGTAGCAATTAGACTTTTGAGGACCAATATGGCGGCGTTCATGACGTCACATACTTGGAAGCAGTTAGCTAATGGTACAAGGCTCGAGGTCACGTGGTCCTGCCCCTCTGCTATTGCCGCGGAGCAGGAGATGCGAGTGATCTTCATTGCTCTGCAAGGTTCGCCATCTCTATTGTCTACAGCACCTGCAAGTNCGCGGAGCAGGAGATGCGAGTGATCTTCATTGCTCTGCAAGGTTCGCCATCTCTATTGTCTACAGCACCTGCAAGTTCCCCACGATTTGGAAGGGTTTTATGAACATCATTTAATCAGCTTTAAAAAACTTTTTTTGCTAAGTAAAATATTTGATATAGTCTATTCGCGATTTCTTCACACTTTTTTGAATGGAACCTTTGAAAAATCCCCCCATGTGTGTTGTAGTTGGTTGTTTCCGGAATGCGTAATGTGTCACAAGCGTTTTATACTTGCGTTAACATACAAGTATCTTCTTGTTGGTTGAATTGAACTTTTACTTGCTCCAAGCACTCCACCACTCACGAGCTGAACGCCTTTCTACCTTTGCATAACTGCTCCAGTTCCCGCGTGTCTTCCGCTCCTCGCTATGAAGCACTTCCTGTTGGCGGCTTCTCCCTGCACAGCTGCCCAGCCTGTGAACTTCGCTAGCAGGCGTAGCGTACACTGTGACAGGCGAGTGATAGTAGCTACACTTCCTTCATGGTGACCTACACCTCGCTTATTGTTTCCATCACGTAACTAAGCGGACGAGTCAACCCTTCTTCGGAATGCCATCGTACGTTACTGTTTTAGTATTTAGTTTTTAGCACTTAACAAAACTTACTAAAATACTACATTACCAAAGCGCAACTATCGCTGAACAAGTGACTATTGCCATTGACGGCTTCCGAGTCGAACGTAAGGTGAATGAGAATCGCGCCCACAACTTTTCCGTTATCCGCCTACGTATAACCACAACCTTTAGTTTAGTTTCGTGGATCAGTTGCTCGGAAATTATTTTATTTCCTTACACAGTTATCCCTCCACCCTTTTTACGAATATTTTNGTTTCGTGGATCAGTTGCTCGGAAATTATTTTATTTCCTTACACAGTTATCCCTCCACCCTTTTTACGAATATTTTAGGATTTCCTGTAAATATTTTCGCTTTCCTTTATCCCTTTCAGACCCAGTGTGTACTTAACGCACGGGCAGGTAACTATTCTATACTGCATGNGTTTCGTGGATCAGTTGCTCGGAAATTATTTTATTTCCTTACACAGTTATCCCTCCACCCTTTTTACGAATATTTTCGCTTTCCTTTATCCCTTTCAGACCCAGTGTGTACTTAACGCACGGGCAGGCAACTATTCTATACTGCACGCTGAAAAGCTCAGTCGGCAAATGATTCTCACACCGCCTTACTGGTACATATCACTGTAGCAGAACATAACGTAGCCTGCAGCTCATTGGCTGTGACAATGAAACAAGTGTTGTGTATGGAGCAGCGCCGGAATGCAAGGGCGGGGGAGACTGGAGATCCCGAGAAAACCCGCCGATCAGCGGCATCGTCCGCCACAATTCCCACAAGGGGGGGAGGCGAGCAGTCTGACCACTTCAACACCGCGGCTCCCATGATTATTTACTCGTACAGGAGGCACTCCTCATCAACCGAAGTTACAGCAAGTTATCTGACGATCTCAGCCGCTAGGGGACTGAAACTGTACGTACTTAAAAAATACAAGTAAAGTTACTTTAAGCCTACTTTCCGAAGGAAACGAAGTCNTGTGTGTCTGTGCGTGTGTGTCCTTCCCTGCTTTTCAATTTTTGAACGCTTCTACCGAATTTCATCAAACTTGGTACACACATTATACTGAGTAAGGACACCTGACTTTTATAGTTTTTGAACACGTCAAACATTTTCAAAATGGCGGCAATTAAAACATTTTTGGGGATGTCTTATTTCGGGAATCATTCAACTTATTTAAACCAAATTCTGTGTGCTGGCAGACCATTGTGTAAGCATTAAATTTTTAGATGAATATTGTTGTTATCCCGCTATTTTGGAAAATAGTACAAATTTGAAAAATTATTATTTTACATAATATTTAAAAAACTATTCAACCTATTCTCACCCAATTTGTCACTTACGTAATACTGTGGTAGGCCATGTTAACGTAGGTAATTGAACTCAATTAGTTATTTTAAAAATGGCGGCCATACAAGTTTCAGCTTAGTATGTTATATCGTCGAAACCATGTAATCAATGTCAACTTAACTTTGTATACTGGCAGTGGATATTACAACTATCAACTGTATGTGCATAGAGCATATTTTGTCAGCCATTTTGTAAGATAGCACTATGCTAGTAGTAATTTTTTTTTGTCATATCTCGGGAAACAATTGACAGATTATTTCCAAATATGGCAAACAAATAGTACTGCAGCAGGTGGTATAAACCGGTATGTTTTATGTAGGTCATACACTTTTCAAAATGGTGGTTATATAAATATTTTATTAATGACACAAATTCCAACTTAACTTTGTATGTTGGCGGTCCTACCTATTACAACCATCAAGAGCCTCATTTTCCCGCCATTTTGTAAGATGGTCCTACCGATAAAAATTATTTTATCTTGTTTCTCGGGAAATAATTAACCCATTCTTACCTAATTTGGCGAAGCTGTTTCATTGTGGTAGGCCATAATAATAAATATTTTTTTTAAAGTAGGAGACACTTATTTTTATAATGGCGGCTATAAAATCATTTTAGTTTTGTGGGTGATGTATACGAAATTATGTAGTCTATTTTAACTTAATTTTGTATGTTGGCTGTATACAATCATCGAGATTGATATTACATTACTTTTTGTCATCCATTTATGAAGAGCTACATGAAAAGTCTGGAGGTTTTATGCCATGACTCGAGGATCAATCACAATGTTACACTGGAACATTTCAAATAAATTTGTACCAAATTGTGCACACCATAAATGCTAGAGAAGGCCATTTACACTTCATGATTTAAATTGGTCAGATAACATGCTCAAAATAGCAGCTTCATACATTATTTAGGTAAATTTGACATATATATTAAACCGTTAAACAAATTCAACCAACATTTTGTATGTAAACAGTATACATAAGAACCATCGTATAAAGAGCCTCTTTTTCTGGCAATTTTGTACAATAGCATCGATTAAGAAAATAAAGATTTTTATGTCATATCTCGGGGACCAAACCACCTATTTCCATGAAGTTCTTCACACAAGTAGCGAGTGCTACGGTAGGCCATGTGAGCTTGCATGTTTTATGTGGCTCAGTCACTTATTTTCAAAATAAAGGCCCTGTAAACATTTTAGGGTAGTAAACCCTTTCATTCGAAACATTAGACTAATTAAATCCGAAGTTGATGCTTCTAATTAGACCGTCGTAATACAATGGATCTGGGTTCAAGTCCCGAGTAAGGCGTGTGTGTGTTTGTAATTGTCTCACTACTGTTGTACAAGTTTCTGGTTTCATTTCTAAAGTTATTGCTTTCAAAGAGAAGTCAAGTCCTTCCTACCAACTCAGTTTTTAAAAAATTATTTAAAAATTATTTGCACCCAAGTTGAGGAGAGTAGGCTCAGTAACTTCTTGTTTATAAATAGTAATGGTTTGTCTGTAGAGAAGTGAAGAGCCCCATGAGATAGCAAGGAAATCCTGTATTCCGTGAGGCTTAGTGCTGAACTTTCAGAGGTTGCGCATGGTTCGTGTTGTTGTAGCCGAACAAAAAGCCAACGTTTCATTGTCTGTGATAAGGAAACAAGTGGTGTGTACTGTACGTGCCAAAAGTTGTCTTATTTGCAACACCTGGAACTATTAATTTAAGGGCCGCACTTGGCGGGCGCATGAAGTGCGTCGCAGAGGATTGTTAGAATACACAACTGTTTGATATTTTGTAATGGTGTCTAAATACGACAAGTCACTTCGGTGAACCAGGCTCGATTCCCGGAGGGTTGACCCTGGATTTTCGCGTGTGGGAATCGTGCCGGACGATGCCGCTGCCTGGCGGGTTTTCTCGGGGATCTTCCGTTTCCTCCGCCCTTTCATTCCGGCGCTGCTCCATTCTTACCTCGCTTCGCTCTCATTGGCTCTTGAAGACCTCGATGTATCTTCATTCACTCTAAATACAATAAGAATTTCAGAAACGTTTCGTTCCCAAAGACAAGTTCCAAGTTCTTGTTTCAACTCCAAGGATTAATTTTTGGGCGTGAAAATGGCTAAAATGGGTGTTTTCCGAATAAGTTTCAGCTGATATATTTTCCTCATTAAAACTTTTAGAGTTTTATTTAGACACGCATGATATGTTTATGTTTATTATCGTGTTTTAAAAATATTGGGTGACCGCTTGAAGTCACTTGCAGGCGAGTCGCCGGCGGGGCGTAGAGGCGATGAGGTAGGTGTTGAGAGAGCAAGAGTCGGCCTTAGTGCGCCAACGTAGCTTGCCTCGTCTACATGGGCGAGGGAATACGAGGCCGGTGTCCAGGTAAGTAGTGTGGTAGCTGCAAGGATAGCGAAGATGTTGTGTCTTCAGGTGACAAGAGTCGTGTTGAAGTGAAGTAAACCGGAGGACCACGAGAACACCCCCATAGCACGGGCAAGCTTGTGGGATAGAACCTGGTCCCTAGCCAAAAGGCTTGTGAAAGCACTGTGCTGGCTCTCTCTCTCTCTCTCTCTCTCTCTATCTCTATCTCTATCTCTATCTCTATCTCTATCTCTATCTCTCTCTCTCTCTCTCTCTCTCTCTCTCTCTCTCTCTCTGTGTGTGTGTGTGTTTTTTTTTGTGTGTGTGGTAAGGACATCTGACTTTTATAATTATGAATCACGCCGGGCGCTAACTTTCGAAATTGCGGCCATTTTAAACTTTAGGGTGATATGTCATATCTCGGAAACAATTCAACCGATTTCAATCAAATTTTGTACGTGGACAGTGCATCATGTAAGTAATTAGTTCTAGTTGAATATCGCTATTCCGCCATATTTGGAAGATAGCACCACATGGAAAAATGAAGTTTTTACGTTATATCTCGTAAACTACTCAACCAATTCTCGATTTTTGCAGGTAAGTAATGCTATTAAAAACCATCTAAACGTATGCGATTTAAATTGATTACGCACTTATTTTCGAAATGATGGTCGAAATTATTTTAGATTTATTTGGTATATCTACCATACTGTTCAACCAATCTCGATCAAATTTTGTAAACTGCAAGTGTTTATTACAAGCATCATATATGGTAACAAATAGAAACTTTCATCTCCCCTCCCCCCATTTTGTAAGATAGTATCACATAACAAATTAAAGTATTTGTCATATCTACGAAAAAAAACAACAGATTCCCGCCAAATTTGGCAAACAAATAGCACTACAGCAGACCATGTTAATTACTGCGTTCTGAGTGGGGCAGGCACTTACTTTCAAATTGGCGACTACAAAAACATTTCAGCTTGGTGTGCTAGATCTACGAAACTATGTCCCCGATTTTAACTTTAACTTTCTATACATTATCTATGACAATTATCGAATGTGCTAATACATGACTTTTTTGCCCTTCATTTATGAAGATCGTCACATAAAACCCGGATATTTTATGCCATATCTCGAGGATCAATCAACCTAATCCCACCAAAGTTAACACGCAAGTAGTAAGTCGGTAGGGTATGCAAACTAACATTTTTTTTAAGGGGTGACAGGCATTTCTTAATGACATTAATATAAAATAACTTATGTTAGTGTTTCTATCAAACAATTCAACCAAATGTTGTACGGAGCCGCGGTGACTGAGTGGTTAGACTGCACGCCTCTCCCTCCTAGGCGAACCGGGTTCAATCCCGGCCGGTTCACTCCGGATCTTCGCAAATGGGAATCGTGCCAGACGATGCCGCTGGCCGGCGGGTTTTCTCGGAGATATCCCGTTTCCTCTGCCTCTCCATTGCGGAGCTGCTCCATACTTGTCTCACTTCACCCTCGTCGGCCGTCAAGACCTCGATGTTAAGAGCCGCCCAAATGTTTTCGCTTACTCAGTATTCATTAGGAGCATCAATTATGCACACAGAGACCCACTTTTGCTAGACTTCTTGCAAAATATTTCCAGGTGAAAAAGATTGATCATTTTGTCATATTTCCGGAACAATTCAAATAATTTTTACAATTTGGCACACCATTAGAGCTACATAAAGCCCTCCAAACTTACATTATTGAAGTGGGGTCAGACATTTATTTTCAAAATAACAATTGCGGCCATATACATATCTTATAAGTTTATCATATCTATTAAACAGCTATCCAAATTCAACCAAAGTGTGTATGCCTACAGTATCTATTAGAAAAATCTTATACAGAACATGTTTTTAAGGCATTTTTGTAAGTTAACACCAAATAAGAAAATATAATTGTTATGCAGTATCATCGGAATCAGTCAACAGATTGCCACCAAATGCCATGTAAACTTGCGTATTTTAAGAAATTTACTACTTATTTTCAAAATGACGGCCATGTAAATATTTCTGGCAAGTATACTCTTTCATTTAAAACACTGCACTGATTACGTCCTAAGTCGATGCTCCACAATGCAGTTGGTTGCACGCCAGCTAGTGGTACGAGTCTTTCTGGGTTTGAGTCCCGCGTAAGGCACGTGTGTGTTTATAGTTATCCCACTATTACTGTTGCACATTTCTCTTGTGTCATCTCTAATGATATTGCTGTCAGCGAGACGTCAAGGTCCAACTGCCATCTAAGCTTTTAGGAACTTGATTAAAAATTATTTACACCCATGTCGTAGGCTTGTTAGTTATATTAGTAGCTTCTTGTTGACCCTAGTATATTGGTATCAATGATAACAAAAAAAAATAAAGAGTAAGAAATTATTTGCAAAATTATAACTATGTTTTCTAGCATAAATGCGAGGGATTTAATTTAAAATGTTGATTATTACAAATTTTAAAACATTATTTCAACACAAAGTTATGTCTGATATAAAGTGTTAATTGCAGTCACGCGGGCGACATATCGCACTTTATTGGAAATGCCATTTTTGCTTCATCTGTGGTAAATGTTGACTTGCGGCTGTTTTGTTATCTCTACAGTTAAATTGAAACCCGAGCGAACCTCACGACAAATTTCCAGGAAATATTCTTCACCAAATTCCAATAACATCAACAATTATTTTGAGCTGTGGTCTAATCAATTAATTGTGTTCAATTTGTAATTTTGTACGAAAAAAAATGCACATTTTGAATACTTCTTACGCATTTAATTTCAATAAATTTTTTTTAAAGGAATTTCCTTTATATCACAATAAAAAAGTATTTAATATGCTAAATACGTAGATGATAATGTAGGCTTGTTGAAGGCCTTGATGCGTATACGTCACGCATGGCAGGTATTACTACAAATACGTGTAAGTTAATATGATGAGCACACACGAGGTGTGCAGGTACTTACCTGGCTGGTCCAGAGCTGCAACAACACTGATACTCTCTCTGCTTTCTCAAGTACACTCTCCATTCCNCCGCTCTCCGACCTCCTTCATCGCCTCTCTCTATCAGTAGTTGGTGTGCCCCTCCGCCCCTCTTTTTATACTCCTGCCACACACAATCGCTCTCTCAACTCTAAGACTGCCAGCCTTCACTGAAATACTTTGTGGCAAGGGTGACTCCCCTTAATTCAGGGGATGTTTAAGATATTCAGTGGTGCCAATTGAACCACTGAACATTACAAATAGCCTCTTTGAAATGAAAGGAAATGTAAATACAGTGAAAAATTCCTATGCCGCAAAGTCACCTCCACTTACTGTCTTATAATTTTAACGTATATTATATTGTTCTGGACCCGCGGTTGGCTCACTTGGTTAGTAAAACCATACTTTGTTTTGTTGGTATTCACCTATCAAATTAATTTACCACGTGGAAAACACCGCATTTTTTTGTAGCCGTCACAAAATACATTTTTAGTGGCCACTAAAGTTTAGTAGCGACAACTAAAATATTTTGTGTTCACCACAAAATAATTTGGCAGGTTTAATAACAACAAAACGTTTTGTGGCCTCCACAAAGTAGTTTTTCCAGTGCGCTCACACCGGAACATACAGGCGAACAGCTGCGAACCAGCTGCTGTTTGGTTCGAAGCTGCTCGGGTCTCTCTTACGCCGGGAGCGAACGGAAGAGAAAACTGGTGAGAGCATCGAGAAAAGGAGAAATGTTGTTGGTGTGTTGTGTTCGCCCGGTGTGAACGAAGCTCCGCCGTCTAAGGTCGGTTATAAGTGCCGGACATTGCCAGTGTGTGTGGGGTTTCCTCGGGGTTATCCCGGCTATAGCTAGCACCAGTCTCGCCTCACACACACGTGATCTGCCTCGGCCGGTGCTTATTAGACGTGTCAACGTACAACACAAGATATCAAATATTTATTTTCAAAAACAAAGTAATAGCTATATGGTACTGTTATCTCTATACATTCATACCAACAAATTAAAAAAAACAGGTAATGTGCACAGCTCCAATAAAATAACGAATTTTTTACAATTCCATTTTTTGGTTTGCGCCCTGTTTCACTGTGAGTTTCGCAATTAAATTAAATTCTGAAATTGTCACAAGTTAAGTCTTATGTTGCAAGAGAACGAAGTAATTCAATTCAATCCATTGAAGACGGTATGAATTAAATGAACTTCAACTAAAATCTAAATTTAAAAAATTAACTTTTTGAAAAAAAATTTACGCTAAATTGTAAGTAAGAGGCGACGTTAATTTTTAAGAAAGTGAAGTTGTTTTTCTATTCAGCTCGCATTTTCGCCAATCTACTGTTGTAAGCGTGTTGCAAAACCGTAACATATTCTGTAAACAAGAAGAAAGATGTAGACACCTAGTCTACGTTCACCGACTTTCGTGTTAACTTCAAGGTATTGTCTATTACAGTGACGAGAAAAATCGCCTCAGTTTGGTGCAATATCCTGGACACGGAATAGCTAAATAAAGGCGTTAACATGTGGCAAAATTAACACTTTACATTCAAGCCAGGTTATCATCTTAATGCAATAGCGTATGTAACCACACAGGGAAATGGTGTCGCATTCTACAAGATGCAAAGAGCGATGCATCGCAATTGTAGAAACTAGAGATCCAGTCCCATACAGGATTGGAACAAGAAGTAAAGTTGTACCTGGTTCGACGTAAGAGAGCAAAGAGTTGAATATTGCACAAACATGCGTGGGCGTAGTGATTACCTGTGTCGGCTGGCTCCAGTGCAGTGTGGTGCAGCGAGAGGAACATCAACACGAGCTGCAGGGTGAGTTACCCCGGCATGACCGCCCACGTGACACGACGACCCCGTGCTCCCGGAGCGAAGCCCCCAGAGACGACACGGCAGTGAAGCGAAGCCATGGCCGCGACTGGCGTTCTCACGCTGTGTCGACCACGCCCCTGCACGCTCGCCATACTTGGAGATAACCAATCTGCGCACGGCCTCGGGCTCACTCCCGTATCATACCGCCACATCACAGTATGCCTACTGCTGAGGAGAAACAACAGCGGGGTCGCTCCCGTATTGTCGCATGCAGGAATCTTGTTGGACAATGCCCGCTGGTCAGCGGGTTTTCTCGGTGATTTCCCCCGCCCTTGCATTCCGGCCTTGCTCTCTCGTCAGCTGTCAAGACCTCGTAGTTACAAACCTCCACTCCAGCTCAGGAGGCGCCAGCGACGGAACTTTCTGGACGTCTTCTCCCTTGGCGCGAGTCAGTGTGAAGATTGTTCTCGATCGAGCACCAGCCACTGTACATAGTTCTGCAGCCGGCGGGTCGCTCAATTACATCAAACGCAGTACATTTTACTTCCAGGGTGTCCGCCCACAGGCAATATGGGGGGAAGTCAGGGAAATGTAAAGGAATTTTCACCTGAGTCAGGGAAAATGTAAATAATTGTTACTCTGCAAAAGTTGTTTGTTGTGTGAATACATGATAATGTATTTAATAATGAGTATATGCATTTTAAAATTTTTATTTTTAAGTTTGTGAACTGGCAGTAATACAGGATTAGTATAAAAGAATACCGCAAATTTGAAGGTCTATAATATCACAACCAAACAACCTACACCCTTGGTTGACCAATCAAATGAACCGTGGAACTGTGAAGTTTGTTTACAATATCTTTATAAATGTTCAATGTGACCACCACGAGCGGCCCGAACAGCATCGACGCGATAATCAAACTCGTTCCACACTCTTGTCAGCATTTCCGGTGTTACGGTTTGGATGGCGTCCGTAATTCTCGTTTTGAGGTCGTCAATGGTGGACGAAACACGTGATCCTTCATGTACCCCCATAGAAAAAATCTCACGGGGTAAGATCCGGGCTTCTTGGGGGCCAGTGATGAAGAGCCTGGTCACCAGCTGCTCCTCGACCAATCCAGAGTTGCGGCAACGTCTCGTTCAGGTATCCGCGAACAGCTAGGTGCCAATGGGGTGGCGCACCATAAAGGAAACATCAAACCGCCCCCTTCTCATTGACGTGTCGAATGCAGCTCGCTCCCCCCTCACCATCTCAAACAGAAAGTTACGAACGCCATCCAAACCGTAACACCGGACATGCTGACAAAAGCGTGGAACGAGTTTGATTATTCCTTAGATGTCGTTCGGGCCGCTCGTGGTGGTCACATTGAACATTTATGAATGCATGGTAAAAAATTTCACGGTTCCATGGTTCATTTTATTGGTCAATCAAGGTTGTAGGTTGTTTGGTTTTGATATTATAGACCTTCAAAGTTGGGGTATTCTTTTATACTCAGCCTGTACATCTTTGTGAAGTGGCATTGGACTTATACATACAAAATTAATAAAGCATTTGTGTGCTTGTAATGGGAACTCGTGGGAAGTCAATATTGTGAATCGCGAGAAATACCGGTGGGCCGAATAAAATGTTGGCCGTGCTTGCTTGGTATGTTGCAGTGCAATTTAATTAAACTTCAGTGTTCGCATATTTGTTCTGTTAGCGATGAGAAAATATGGTATTGGAAGGTTTTGGTCCTGGAAATAGTTCGGGGAAAATGGCAAGATTCTGACTGGCAAACAGGGGAAAGTCAGGGGATTATGTAATTTCAGTGGACACCCTAATTATTAAACCTCACGAGTACCTCAGAATTCCAACTATGAAATCACTGCTACAGGAACGCAATACCAACTATTATAATAAAATTACTCTCACACAAATCCTGCCATAAGACGCTTAGACGTCTATCCTCCCGATGGAAATAGAAACAATAAACGTCCCAAACTACCCCTAGTAACAAATTAATTAATTAAATGAAAATATACTTTTTTAAAGTCATTCACATATAGTAACTACAGTGCTGCCATCTCTTGGCCCGTAATGGCGAAGCCCCGCCCACCGGCCAAGTGCCAGCCAATCATAAATTTTGTTGCCCCAAAAGTCCCGTCCAACACAAAAAAACTTAAAAATATCACATATTTTCGGTATTAATTACACTTTAAAATGTTTATTACCAAACTAAATCGTTTCTACAATAAGTTCCACACAATTTAAACATAACAACCCTTTAATAACAAAATGGGACTTTAAAATAGGCAACCCAAGTTCACAGTACCACCTCCGCTTCAAACACTCGGGTTTTTAATCAAACTAAATTAAGTTTAAATCCGTATTCTATAAGGAAGGTTCCACGCTTTCCACACCATCTACGTAACTACACGAGATTTCCCCATCAACCAACTTTTTATTGATTTGTATTATAATTACAATATGTACAATTATTGCAAATTCCGTTGAATTGAGGGAGCCGGAATTCCAGCGCACTTCGCCTCTCTTGTATAGGCTACGTGAGGGGATGACAAGTACTGCCAAGGGGCTGTACAACGTGGCGTGTGGACCTGGCGCTCTCCAGGGCGTGTGGCTGCTACCTCTACCCCAGACCCCACCTATGATTACCCTTTGGGAAGACGAGGACGTCCAAGGGCTTAGCCCCAGTGATGGGGAGCGGTGGTGTCGGCAGAGGCAAGTGCAGTGAAGTGTGATCCGACGGCGAAGGAAGATGCTGCAGCTATTTACCAATCCAGTACAGTCGGAGAGTACTCAGGTGGTTGTGGTGCCGATACGAGCACCCAGTGGCCGCGTCTACCTGAATTGTTACTAGTGTACACACATGCAGCCGCCTAGAACAAGCGGCTCGAAACAATGTCTGATCTCTGTGGCTGTCGATAGATGGCAGAAGGTATCAATATAAAATAACGTGTTTGTTGTTAATGTATTTCTTTCAGTTTTTGTATAAATTAGCAGCAATGTACATACTATATATTTAAACCCCACACGCCCTGTTTTTAACAATTTTATTGAGAAATGTAGCCAATGAAACAAGTTGTTGGTTATTGTATGTTGATTTACTATTTTGTACTTGGTATATATTGTATGATTTGTAACCGATTATAACCAGAGTTCTCAGCTGTTCTCGGGAGAGACAATTAAAAGGTATTGGCTTTCATTGACAGTTCGTCGTGATTTCTGGTCGCCTCTCCCCCTTATACTTACCTTGATTCTTGCTCCCTTCTGGGCAGCGGCTCAACCTCGCCTCATCCTGGGTCTTACTCCTTACGAATTGGGATATTTCTCAGTGGAGTATTATTTTGTTCATTGCACTAAATGACCTTTCAACAGTGGCTATTGATATTGATAGTATTTTTCTAAAGTGGAGCGGAGAGATTTGGACCGCTTTTAACAACGAGGTCTTGGGAGCCGGTGAGGGTGAGATCAGGTGAGAATAAAGCAGATCGGGAATGCAAGGGCGGGGAAAACTGGAGATCCCCGAGAAAACCCGCCGACCAACGGCATCGACCAGCATGATTCCCACCTGCGAAAATCCGGTAGTGGCCCGGGCGGGGATCGAACCCGGTGTGCCTAGGTGGGGAGGCGGGCAGTGTAACCGCTCAGCCACTGCACTTTCCCTGCTCCCAGCGACCTGTATTATAGGATCCCCGGCCCCGGCATCTCTGTGCTGCGGTGAAACTCTCCTCTCCCTCCCTCCCNCCTCGTTGCAGAGACAGCTGTGCTCTACTGCGTCGTACTGTGCGGCTAGACTTACCTCCCTTGCCTCGCATACTATTAACTTGACCGTCACATGTGAACTTCCGGAACATACTGTAGGTTGTGGACTACACAAGCCGCCTTTTCGGAAACTCATCAGTGTATCAACCGGAGTACGCCGGATGTTCGCATACTACTGTTTTGGTCGTGTTTGGTTGAAGCGATGTATCCACCAGTTCAACCGGCCTGAAACCTCGTGTGGATCTAGTTCACATACACCAGAGCATGAATCGATGAATTTTCGAAAACTATTTTGCAAACTCACGTGTACAAACAAAACATCTGTGAACGGTAAGTCAAGCAATGTTAAATGGTCGAGTTTAATTGCAACACTGAAAAAAATTGTGAGATTTGGTTTGTATTTTAAACGGAAAGAGCATGTTACTAAGAAAATACATTAGCTCAGTCATTCATGTGGTTTTCCTGTGTTATGAAGTTATTTTGCATATGTTAAATTAGTCCATTGCATTCGCAAATATATATATATCGAGGATCAAACATTGACCCTCGTAACTACGAAAAGTAGAATTTTACAGTAGACAGATAAAACTGATTGTTTAATTTTTATTATACTGTATAAATAACATGAAATTATTTATAAATGTAATACAAATGAAACTATTAAATAGTTAGATAGTTAATATGCCACAGGTTTCCTTTTATTTTAAAATAAATAAAAATATGCTATATCAGGTGTTAATTTTCTTTTATTCCCATTATATAGCAGATACGAGGTAACAATTTCAGTGCTGCCCGCACTTAAAGTTTATTTTTATTTTGACGATACTATATCAAGAAAAATATTGTTGCTATGATTGCCATTTACCTATACTTAATAGGTCGACTTTATTTACAAAAAAAAAGAAAGTATTACCGGGATAAAACAATACAATTAATCAAAGGAAACACTGCATTTTTTAATCAACAATACGCGGATTATAATTTATATTACTTAAAGCTATCCACCTTAGTTAATAAGTGTATAGTACTATTATTAAATACTCCTCAGTGTCCTTTGTAAACACCTAGTATGTGGCATGCTTCAACTTGACGTGGACCTCTCCTGCGTGGTCAGGCACGGCCACCGTCATCACGTCATCGGTCCACAGTCGCTGCACCAGTGCGCATTACTCTCCCCGACCGCTCAGCTGACGTTAAGCTGCTGCAGCTGATCCATGCACAATGGTCCTGTACATTTGTTTAGGGAATGACAATGGTGACGGCAATGTTACGTTCTTGGGTCCCTTCCCAGCTCTATAAAATCAAGCTTGGCTTGGTGATGCCATCTGCCTTGTACTTAATTTCCTCGATATCACTGACTGTAGGGTCGTGTAGTTTGTTCCCTGGCCGAATTGACTCGTACTTCATGTATTCTTTTCTACTGGCATCCCATCATGCGACAGAGTGAGTGAACAGATTTGGGCGGCTCTTAACATCGAAGTCTTGAGAGCCGATGTGGGTGAGGCGATGTGAGTATGGAGCAGCACCGGAATGCAAGGGCGGGGGAGACGGGAGATCCCCGAGAAAACCCGCCAACCAGTGGCATCGTCCGGCACGATTCCCACATGCGGAAATCCAGGAGCAACCCCACGAAGTACCAGTTTTTTTTAATTAACTACACCATTGTAGCCTGCTATATTAGAATACTTAATAATACCATTTAATATAATTATTCTAAATTAGTCTGCTTTTTAAGTAACCTACCTTCTTTCTGCCATCCAGTGACTATATCACATCCAGATTGTACAATGGGAAGATACGAGCTACCAACTTTTAAATATGTTCGTCATTGAGATACGAGTTAGCTATTGTGTACTTTGGAAAAGAAGGGAAATTTAATTTGTGTGTAATTTTTTGACAAAAATTCGGTTGTGTTTTTTTACATAAAAATCTATATATTTTTAATTTCAGTTACGACGCGTCAGAGTTTTACCCTCGATATAAACAACCTGATATTCGGAAAATCTTTCAATTTGGTTACACCGGAGCATTTACAACTGGTGGATCCATTGGCGAATTACTGGAAACGTCGATTGTCACAAGGTGGTACAAAGCTACAGCGATGACTGAAGTAAGTCAGAGCGTAGAGCGCCGTAGAGCCACAGTTGCCCAAGTCAAATACAAACAAATGTGTTCGTGTTTACTTGCCCGGCCGCTTGACAGGTTATTCCGTAGAAACATTCATACCTGCTTCTCCCTCTCTTAACCGCGAGATAAAGCAGCTGATTGTGGGGCTCTGGTTGTAGTAGTAACATGTGGTCGGATTGTCGGAGAGAGCAAATACTTGTATGGAGCCCCGCGACTGATGTCGGCTGTGTTGTGTACACGGCCGGCATTCATGTTTGTTGTTTGTGAAGACGAGGTTACAGCAGAAGTGCCGGCACCTCTCCCACAAAAACAAGTATACAACTGTGACGAGATAATATGGACTCCGTCCCGGTCCACCCAGACGTTTATTGATGTCTGGGCCAATCAGAAATGTTTGTACCTTCTCCCATCTCTTTTCCGCCGGTGTAAGCCCGTCTACAATTTACTTGGCGTTACCATAAAGGGTTAACAGTAAGTCGTGGATATACACTCATTTGCAAAAAAAATTGATCCCCTTGAACGTTTTATCGCAGAGGCACGTAAGTGTGTGTGTGTGTGCGAGCGCGTGCGTGTGCGCGCGTGCGTGCGTGTGCGTGCGTGCGTGCGTGTGCGTGCGCGCGCGCGTCTCTCTCTCATATATATATATATTTTATTTTATTTTTTTTTTTTTTCAGTTATCTGAATGCGAAGCCATCTTTGCAGTTTTATTTACTGCATCAGGTTCAAAATAAATACAGTGGTGATTTGGAATTTGGTAAATTAGGACTTAGTGAGTGTTGTTTTGTGGTTAAAAAAAACTATATACTAAACTACCAAATATGTTACCATTTTAGTATACTAAATTGAGTTGCATGACCATTTAGTGAACTAAAACAGCCAATTGGAACACTGCCTTAATAAAGAACACCAGAATAATAGTAAATGGGCACCCAAACTATGTTTTGTTTAAGGAGATTGGTTTATGTATTATCACTATATCTAATGAACCGTTACAATGTATTACTGAAAATACTTCTTAGCTTCAGGAGTATACACTTTTCTCTACCTTTTATGTAACATTTAATTTATGTTTAAATACAAAAAAAGAATATTTATAAGAGAAGCTAGCAACAGTGCAACTTTATTGGACTGGATTATTCAATATTGTGATACAACCATATAAAATACACTGCTGGTCATTAAAATTGCAACACCAAGAAGTACGTGAGCTATCACAACCAAATTTGTTGGACAGAATACCACACTTGCAACCCAGTATGACATACAAGGCATGTGGAAAGAAATTACTGTGTGGCTCCACCATGGACATACTAACTACAATGACCCTCTCTCCACATAGCATTGAGAGAAAGATAATTTGGATGTCCTTCTAGAGGCCAGGAATTTTCCTTTTGTGGGTGAAGTGGCCAGATGCTGTGGGAGTTTCTTTGAGTACTGCAATGTGCACCTGCATTCATGGTGGTCGTGTGATCGGCACTCGACCTTCACCTAAGACAATCTGGGTCTGACTCGTCGTGGAACTCCGGCCAGTCTTTGTGTTTGAAATGTGACCTGGTTGGTTTTCTCTAGGTGCTTCGATCTTTCCCACCTGTGCATTCCCTTGCTTCTCCATTTCACTTCACCCTTATAGTACATTTAAGACCTAGTTGTTGAGTATCTATCAATTTATCTCCCCCTTCTTCTCTCCTCTCTTATGGTATTCCACCTCAAGACTGTGGTTGGCATAGCGGCGAGAGCACTCACTTTCCATCAAGGTGAACGGGACTATATTCTTGGTGAGGCCAATCTCGGATTTTCACGTGTGGGAATTGTGCTGTACAATTCTGCTAGGCGACTGGTTTTCTCAGGGATGTTTCTTCTGCCCTTGCATTCCGGAGCTGCTCCATGTAGACCTCGCTTCATCCTCGTTGGCTGTCAAGACCTCATTGTATAGAGCCATCCCCCTACCCCAACTTGAGTAGAAAGAATGTGCACATGATTAGTTTACTTTCTTTCTGTACTGAATAAGTTATGAATAACCTAAACAATTACTTTCTCCACTTTTACTATCTTCACAAACACAACTGTCATCAAGATGATCATAAAAGTTTACATTATATTATTTCACTTGCACTGAGTAATGTTTGGACCTTTATCCAGTCTACTATTAAGCGCACTCAGTCATGAATACAAATCACACCGTAACTATAACCAGAAAGTAGTGTGTGCTCAGACTTCTTATTCAGCACACACGTCAGTGCTAGGAGATTGTAACCTTCTCCAGCTGTTGCTTCCAAGACTGTGAACGTTGTTAGCCATAGCATACCGTCGAGGCACAGTGCAGTGTACGGTGACTGTTGTTGTTGCAGCTGGGCGGTGTCGACGGTGATGACGCGCCAGAACTTCGTGCCTTCCCCGGACGGCTCCGGCATGGTGTACGCCCTCATCCCGCTCTGGGACATGTGCAACCACACCAACGGCCAGGTCGGTATTGCCTTGCTTCCATCCTCCCCGGTCACTGTTGCATGTCAAATTGTCGGCTATTTCAAGTCACCGAGCATTGAGCTGGATCGACACTTTGATAGTCGCTATAACGATAACAGCTGTTGTGATAGTATATGTTTATGCATGTACGTCTGGTGCATTGTTTGGCCAGGGTTGAAGCAGAAATGAGTTGTAGAGTTGAGAGATTTAGGCGGCTCTTAACAATGAGGTCTTGGGAGCCGATGCAGCAGAAATGGTATCCATTAAGTGTGAAAAGAAATTTAATAAAAAAATGTGGCTCAGATGTTTTAGCAAGAAGAGACAATTTGGGCACTTACAACACACTAAAGAAGGAATTAGCTTCAGAAGAGCTTTTTATTTCGAAAAGATATATCAAACTGAGACACAGCTATAACGACAGTGGTGCGCACACAGTTGCAAGAACACTCGCAACAGCTGCTATCTGGTATCTAGCTCAACCTGATGTTGCGAGAGTGCTATAGCAACAACGTGACAGTCATTATCAAGCAGTTTACACTGTAAGGGTATTGCAAGAGTAACTATTGCAGTATAGTTCATTACAATTTGCTATCACCATGTCAGCTGTGCGTTAGATAAGAAACTGTCATTCACCATGCTCACCTTCCAGTGGCAGTTTTGCCAGCAAACTGAAGGCTGAAGTCTGAAATAAACACAGATGTTTGCGTCACTTTAGGTATGATAGCTGCCCTTGGTACCATACTCGTGGCATAAACTGACAGAGTTTGAAAGTATTAGCTGTTCATGGTTAGTTGAGGACTTTTGAAAGCTGTGCTTGAAATATACGTCTCTGTTCGTTTGATATCCTTCCACCATATGTAAAATAACGTTGCCCTGGACCTGATCACTTCAGTCGCTCGTGCCTCATCTTCTGAGTAAAACCATCGACAGTGAAGTGTTACTAACATGAAAATTCACACACTAATGTGTATAAAACAAGAAACACAAACTTCAGTGACAACAAATTGTAATATTTGTTAAGAGTTTATTGTGGGTATATTGTCTTGTCTGTGTGTGTTTATTTTTATGTCTTGAATATATGTTGACAACAGCTAGTCTTGCTTTGTTCTAGTGTGTTTCTAATGTCATCCTCTGTGTCTTCCTAGGCGACCTAGTTCTGCAATGGCATATGTCCCAAGTAATTTTTAATTTAATAATTTACCTCCATTGCAAGTGTTTTAAAAAAAGAATGTGACAATCAATCAGACAAAACTGAATACTGTAAATGAGAGTGAATGTTTGTGACTGAGCCCCCGGTGTATAGTGCTCCTACTGTTATACTCCCTTAACGGAAGTATCAGTTCATGAAGGGTAGTCAAGGGATTATTAATTAAGCACAATAATTAACTCAAGAAGATCTTTACTGATTTAGTTATAATAATTGCAGCGTGATGTGGTTAGTGGTGCTAGGGACCGGGGTAGATGTGGAGGACAATTTATCTTGGGAAGACAAGGATATAAGGGGCTCTGGGCTCGCTCTCTCAGCCTGGCGTAAGACATTTACCCCCAATCGCCGCTTGTAGACAGCCATTCAGCGAGGGCTGACTCTGACGGACCCACCGGCCCTTAGCTGCCATCCACCACACTTCTCATTCATGCCCACCTCCTCAGATATCCTTGATTCTTATTGACGCCACCCTTAGCCTGGGCTGGGTTACCGCCGTTAGATGTTGATGCATTTCTGCAACCCCACTGTGTCACCCAGCCCGAGATATTCTACACACTTCTGCAGATTCGTACATTTTCAGTTGTTGTGTTACTGTCCCAGTTGTTTATAAGCCTTGCTTTAATAACAATCGTTGGCCACATTCCTGCCTCACGCAGCCTCGCTTCTTGTGTTGTAATCGTAACAATACCGTCCCCTCCAGTTGCAACTCAGTCTTGACTACTAGCGGTGGCGATGCTATAAACAGCGGTGTTATGTGAGCAGAGAAAGTGGCGGGCCAAGCTCAGGGCTCTCGTATGTTCCTCCGGCATGCAAACATCACAGTTTAGTAAAATAATTCCAGCCGGATGGTTTGAGTAGCAACAAATGGTATAAGGATACTTTTTGGCCCTAATAAAAAATACAGCCTAAATGATATTTTGGATAACTATTGAACACAGGTGATATTTTCAATATTGCCTTGCAGTGCTTGTAACAGTGCCGTATTGTTTTAATAGCAATTATCTTGTATGTGATTGGTCAACTAATTTATGAGGGTGATGTGTAAGGACAGTATATTCGCCTAGACACGAAAATCTCTTTGTTAATTAAATTGTCGCATAGGCAGGATTGTTTCTTAAGGGATATTTTGTTTGTAATGATCCAGTGTGCAACATGTCAGAATGCAAGCTTGCGTGTCTCATCTGCCTTGAGACTTGTGGTTTTCAAGTAGTTGATAGTTTGTCCCCTTGCAAGGTGACCCATACTTGATTCCTGGCGAGATCAGGCGTAGTTTTTATGTGTGGGAAACATGGCAGATGTTGCCACTGGGTCGTTAGTATTCTCGAGATACTCCCATTTCCTCTGCCATTACATTCTGTTGTTGTTCCATGCCTGTCTCACCACACCTACACAGATTATGAAAGACCTAGTTGTTTAAGCACGGCCTCACATGCCACGTTGAATTACTGGTTTTTAACATATCTATTTCAGTTGTTTAGGAAAACTTATTTTAAAATTACAACTATTTCACTCGGGCAATATACACTGAAGAGCCAAAAAAACTGGTACACCTGCCTAATATCGTGTAGGGCCCCCGCGAGCACGCAGAAGTGCCGCAAGACGACGTGGCATGGACTTGACTAATGTCTGAAGGTATGCAGGAGGCATTGAAATCTGCGCCAATTTGAGAAAGGGTTGCACGTCTGTCACGTTTAATGATTCTCGTCAGTCGTCGTTTGTCCCGTTTGTTCACAATCTTTTTCCGGCCACAGCAATGTCGAAGATTTGATGTTCTACCGGATTCCCGATATTCACGGTACACTCATGAAATGGTCATATGCGAAAATCCTAATTTTATTGCTACCTCGGAGATGCTATGTCCCATCTCTCGTGCGCCGACTGTAACACCACGTTCAAACTCACTTAAATCTTGATAACCTGCCATTGTAGCGGCAGTAACCGATCTAGCAACTGTGCCAGAAGCTTGTTGTCTTATATAGGCGCTGCCGACCTCATCGTGTTACTCTGATTCCATACCTCTGTTATTTGCATACGCACACCTTTACCAGTTTTTTTGGCTCTTCAATATACATTATTACACTGTAGAACAAACAGAAACTCTTAACTTCTCTCAAGTAATTATTATTAATTAGTACAGCATAATTTTAATNACCACGTTCAAACTCACTTAAATCTTGATAACCTGCCATTGTAGCGGCAGTAACCGATCTAGCAACTGTGCCAGACGCTTGTTGTCTTATATAGGCGCTGCCGACCTCATCGTGTTACTCTGATTCCATACCTCTGTTATTTGCATACGCACGCCTTTACCAGTTTTTTTGGCTCTTCAATATACATTACACTGTAGAACAAACAGAAACTCTTAACTTCTCTCAAGTAATTATTATTAATTAGTACAGCATAATTTTAATNATTACACTGTAGAACAAACAGAAACTCTTAACTTCTCTCAAGTAATTATTATTAATTAGTACAGCATAATTTTAATATTATCACTAATTCTTTCTGGTTCGCAATTACCACATAATGCGTTGGTAAAATTTGGTGAGTACATTTGAAGGCATTTGTAAATGTAAACATGCTATAATTATAAATACTCATTTAGTTGTGGTACATAAATAGAAAATTCAATATGGTAAATGAGGCAGAGTGTTAAGTGTACTCCAGATGTCTCAACTCAGCACATACGCATGTGGCCTGAGCTAATGCTGGGTGGCGGGTTCGAGTCCCACGGAACCCAGGCCAGCGCACAAGATGCATTCCACCTAACATGTGGTGGCCGGCAGTTGTCAACGACGTTCTCAGTGGAGCTGGACCGCACGGAGTGCATGGCGTTCCAGCCATACAAGGCGGGTGAACAGATCTTCATCTTCTACGGGGTGCGCTCCAACTCAGACTTCCTGGTGCACAACGGGTTTGTGTGCGCGGACAATGAGCACGACAGCGTGCGGCTGAAGCTGGGTGTCAGCAAGGCAGACCCTCTGCAGCCTGCGAGAACACAGCTGCTGGGGCGTGTGGGGCTGCCTCCCGCTGGAGACTTCTTCCTGAGGGCAGGGTCAGAGCCAGTCGACGGCCGCCTCCTCGCCTTCCTCCGCGTCTTCTGCATGCGCCAAGGTGAGTCAGCCCACTACACTACACTGTCAGATGCAAATGTTCTTCACAGACTTAACACTAATAATGCCCACATCTGGAGCAAAGCATTTACTCAGTATGTACCGTATTCACCAAAAAATAAGACAATAGTTTTCACTTTAAACTGTATTTTAAAAAATGGGGTTTGTCTTAAAATTGACACCAAACTATTTCAACCTACAATAACACGCAATGTTACACAACTATTCAACTGCCAATCCCATCACAAGTGAATGCATATATTTTTTGTATAAATATACACACACACAGTTGATAATAATGCTAAGTATAATTCAGTTATATCTAAACTTCCGTATTTGACGTACTGCTCCTATGTAAATAATAGCGGNATAATAATGCTAAGTATAATTCAGTTATATCTAAACTTCCGTATTTGACGTACTGCTCCTATGTAAATAATAGCGGCCATTTGGGATTCAAAACATGAAACTTGTAGATCACATGGTATGAATGTAGTGTGCACTTTTTACACTTTCATACCACGCCCGTATTCCAAACTACCAACAACATGCAGTAAATGATGCATAGTTTTGGTTCCATAAGGGTGGCACTATCTGTACATATTTCTTCCAAATGTTAAGTATCTACGTTCATATTGTTATTTTATTATATTCATGTTTTTTTCTAACACGATAAATAAAACAAAAGTTTGTAAACAGTAATCTGAAAATATTTTTCCTGAAAGAAAAGAGTTAAAATAATATGTATGTCTTATAAATTATTTTTTTAATGTCTTAAAAAAATTTAATACTAACATTTTTTATAGTTTACATTCATAGCATCAATCTCAGTCATTCAGTATTTTAATTTTATGCAGTGATGTAAGCAAAAAATTAAAAGTGATTGAGCTTATTATTTTTTTGTGATTCAATGCAATGACTTTCTAAGAAAGAAAATTAAAATTGTGAGTAAATTATTTTTCTTGTAAAGTGATCTCATAATATGGGGGTCGTCTTACATTCAGGGTAGTCTTATTTTCGGGTGAATACGGTATTTCCCAACAACAAATATTGCCATAAAGTGTGGCATGTTTAGTTATAAACATGTGAGTTTTGCACTAACCAAAGACATCAGAGTGATGATGAATAAGAGAGATGATGCTCNATGTTTAGTTATAAACATGTGAGTTTTGCACTAACCAAAGACATCAGAGTGATGATGAATAAGAGAGATGATGCTCAGGTAAGTGGTTGCCAAGTTTTCAAAATATCAGTTGGCAGAGAATTACCTGTATATGTTGGGTGCTGAAATGATACCAGATGTCATCATAAGATACACCTTTCCTGAATGGTTTATACAAGAAAGACGGGGCACCACCTCATGCCTCTGGTTGGACGACATGTTTACGGGGTGCTGGATTGGGAGAAGGGAGCCTGTAGAATGGGCACTATGGTAGTCTGACTTCTACTCCATGGACTATGCCCCATGACAACTGTGAAATCTGGGAGCTTTATCATGTCGAGGTGGTAGCATAATCACTGCAGTTGCTGTTGTGGAACTTCACATGTTGAAGGGAATTTAAGGAGCTGTGGTGGTGCTTTTGGGGAAGTGTATCGAGATCGGTGGCAGACTTTTTCATGTAGGAGGTGGCTTCCATATTTTCCATCACTGGTTTCAGACTATATGACATTCCTAGAGTTTCAAATAAGATGTATTTATGACAGCAAGATACAGCGTAACTATATAAGCACAGGCTTGAATGTGTGAGGGTAACTACAAAGGCAGAGTGGCCATGACGTTCACACTTTGCAAGTTCCAAACAAGCAGTTGCTTTGTCTGTGTAGATACTGCACTCTGTAGGCAGTTTCTGTCTTGCTCACCAAAGTGCGTGTGTCTGTGGAAAAAGTTCACTTGCTGATAATTCACATTTTCTTGCAGAATTGAATGTGACAAAACAAAGTGCCACTGGGCTAAGTCATTATTTATAGGAAATTGCCAAATGTATCTGGCACACACCGACACCTATAGAACACAGTTGTATTTCTGGCTATAAGTAAATATTTTTCAGTAATATTTTGTGTCATTGTGCATTTAGTGGNCTATAGAACACAGTTGTATTTCTGGCTATAAGTAAATATTTTTCAGTAATATTTTGTGTCATTGTGCATTTAGTGGTTTTATTACAAATTTTTTTTATTTTGCACATAAATATAGAATAATAATAGCAGCAATGCACTCTTGACACTATTAGAAAGTAAGTTGCTTACGGAGTGTGTTTACTGAAGTAGTGTGAGATAGCTACAGGCAGTTTTGGTAAGAAGCTACAAGTGTTCAAAGTTTACAGNGAGTGTGTTTACTGAAGTAGTGTGAGATAGCTACAGGCAGTTTTGGTAAGAAGCTACAAGTGTTCAAAGTTTACAGTGTTTCGAATAATTTTATAAGAGTATATTCCCGCAAATTTGTGCTTTGGTAGACTAATTCTCTAACTACGCATGCAACCGTTTTCTAAAAACAATGGTCACTCTTCTGGAAACATTGTGTCCTGTCGACATGGCAACCAGATATGATGCAATGGCAAACCTGTAAGTTGGTACTAACGTTTGGTTCTATTAAACCTTTGAGCATGTACTGTGCTTTCTAAACATTTCAGAGAATGCTGTTTGAAAGCAATAGATTCTCTCATGCACCCTTGTAAATAATATATTGCATGAACTGATTTCCTTATTGCGTATGATATTTTAATCTTGACATGATGTGTTTCCCTGGGCTTGTCAGCTTGCTCATTGCAACAAGAGTACAGTGGAGAATGAGTCGTAAATCAAACATCCGATGTGAACGACATGGACTAATGCATTAAGGCCCTTCGCTGTAGGACTCGCAAATCTCTTGGTCTCAACGAAAGGACCAAGTTGTGGTAGATAACACGTTTATTGTGTCATGTGTTAAGGGCATGTGTAAAAACCTCCAGTGAATGTTTGTTTTGTGTTACATGCAGTAATACGTGTGTTGTTGAGGGTGATACTCACTTGTCTCCATTAAGAATGAGTTCTCAGTTGTGTATTTTGTGTGTGTTATATATATTATAAATCATCAAATGCAACATTAAGATGGCTCCTCAGATTTGGGGATGGCCAATATGGACTCCTACAAAGAAATTCTGTCAATGTCAAGGAAAAACTTCTCAAATTTTCATATGAGAATGTGTATAATATTTTGCATCAGTTCAAGACTTATAAATTAAAGAACATTTATCTAGCCAACAGGTCTCTTTGTAGAAGTACTTAAAATATACAATTTTCCTGCTGTTCTTTGTCAAATGGTGTAACATTTTAAGCTATAAAACACCTTGCTTGCACATACTTTGTGGCTTGTGATGGGACGTAACATGTGTGATAAGAGTTCAATCCCCAGTCGGGTCACTCCGGATTTTAGCACGTGGGAATCGTGCTGGACGATGCTGTTGGTCGGTGGGTTTTCTCGGGGATCTCCCGTTTCCCCCGCCCCCTTCATTCCGGCACTGCTCCATACTCACCTCAATCACTTGACGGATGCTGCATGTTCCAGAGCACTTGGACCACTGGCTGGAGTCGGAGCGCAGCTGTGACCTGGTGTACGCGGACTGTGCGGTCGACACAGAGGTGGAGACGCGAGCCTGGAGCTTCCTTCTGGCGCGCATCCAGCTGCTGCTCTCAGCATACCCCACCTCTCTACAGGTACTGCACTGCACCAAGCGCCTTTGGACTCGCATTCGGGAAGGCACGGGTTCAATTCCCAATCTTGCCATCCTTAGTCATCCAGTGTAAGGAATATTCTTGGTACTAGTTTCGTGGAGTGACACAAAGGCAGCTCTGCAATTCCTTTGGTTGCATGTTGTGCTACTGTGTAGTGAGCCTTGTAATTTCTGCTAGCTGTTGTTCTTCCTCATTCTCGTTTCAAGCGTGTTCAACATCTAGCATCAAGTTACTTGACGTGCGGCACAAAGGTGCAACAAGTAAACGAGTGATTGCAGGGCTACCTGGTGTGAGCCATGAAACTAGCTNTGCAACAAGTAAACGAGTGATTGCAGGGCTACCTGGTGTGAGCCATGAAACTAGCTGCAAAACACAAAGAATTTATAATCTGACTTTGTTCCTTCTATTGTCACCTTTGGCTAGATCAGCATACGTCTCCTAACTCCTCCTCAGTCCATCACTCTTCCTCCGTGATCTTGCAGTGAGAGGAATATGTGGAGACACCACTCGGCTGCTCCTTCCCAGTCCTGCTCTCGCCACCTCGTGGTGTGCCCTGGAGTTTGAGTGACTTGATGGAGGTTGGGAGAAAACTCCATCAGAGGACAGATCAGGTCCAGACGTGAGACGGGAGGCTTGAAGAAGGGCTTGACCAGCTGGTCTCAGCAAGGTGGTCTGGGAGCAGAGGTTTGCTGGTGGATGATGCAGCAACACTGACAACTTTAGTGAGACACTGCTATCACAACGGCAGTAAGCTTGCCAACAGCCTATAGGTGGCAGTGCAGTGCCACAAACCCAGTTCACACACATTTTTTAAGTAGAATTTGCTGAGAGGTTAACTTATGTGGTACGGCTGCGAACTGCTAAGTGGTTACGTTTTATTTTCAGGACTAGCCAATATTATTTCGCATAATGGTGTACACAACTATAGGTATTTAAGATTTGTTGTGTAGGCCTAAAATAATTTTCTGGGTAAATGTACATAATTTTTTACATCATTATTATTGTTAAAACAAAATTTTATATATCATCTTTTATACACTTAGTTGATGTACGTAACATTGAAGTTAATTTAATTGAATAGTTATATGTAACTGCTAGGTAGCATTATTTAACTTTTAAATGTACATTTTTATATGTGAAACAATATGTTCCATTAAATCTAGTAATGCTACCACTTGCTAGCCTATGTGGAACTCACATCAAACATTTATTTTCTCACCGTTTTCCTCAGTCAATAACCACGTGAAGTGATTATGATTTAGTGGCGCACGCTGCAAAATTTCACTCTAGATATCCCGTGTAATGCATTGGTAAATTTAATTTATTTATCTTTTCAAAGATAATATATAATTAATTAATAAGCCACAGCATACAATAGCTGACACATTCTCATGTTACGTGGAACATTGACGGCCCAGTGGTATGCCTATGAGATTTTACACCCCTATCTGCTCCCATTTCTGGCTGCGATACTCCAGCAGGATAAGGCCTGACGGCACGTTGCACGGGTCGCCCAGGACTGCCTCCGTCATGTCCATGGCCTGCCTGCCCTCCTGTTATGTTGCCAATCTAGCCAGCACAATGACTATTTTCAGTTGAGGTAACAGAGTGCAGTACAAGGGAAACGGGAGCACTCCAATAAATTCCTTCATCACATTTANACTATTTTCAGTTGAGGTAACAGAGTGCAGTACAAGGGAAACGGGAGCACTCCAATAAATTCCTTCATCACATTTAATGTTCCCCACACGTTACAATCCAGGAGTGATTCTGCCGGAAGTCACATTTTATCGCCATGGTCGGAGACTAGCAAGATAACACTCGACCAGATGGACTGCTCTCGTAATGGCCTGTCTCTTCCAGAACTATTTTGCCACCTTCCTTTTTGTTAAAAAAAATTTAAGCGCATAACAGTGTAGTTAATGTAGGCTTGACTATCACATTTTCACTCTGTTCAAAACTTCTCCCGTTTTACATTAGTGAACATACGACCCAGTTACAAGTCCTGTTTGCTCCTGTATTCAGGTGGGGACAGGGCACTGTACGGCATGGCTCGTGTGTTGGCAGGAGGACGAGGTGCTGCTCGTGGGGCCGGGCCTTGAGCCGTGCAGGCGTCTCGCTGTGCAGATGCGCACTGCAGAGAAGACCATCCTGCACACCACCATCGACTACGCCCGCCAGCATCTCAAGGCTTGACGCCACAACTGGTACTTCCCGTGTACGGGTCTGCATATCACTCTCCTCCCACCACTTGTCTTGTATTTCCAAAATCAAATGTATTTTTTATCTTGGTACCCATTCTCAAGTACTCATCGTGGGTTCGCTCTCTCCGTAGAGTTGTTTGCTTCTGATTGCAGTTCGCACACGCAATGTCCAGTTCTCAATTTTCCGTGAGTGTTAACACTGGTGGTTCAATTCGTGGTGTTAAGTAACCAGATTGTTTTTGCGTGTGGTAATTGATTTTAACGACTGCTGTGTTGTGTACTGATCTTATTTACTTTGCTATCTAGTCTGTTGTGTCCACATCACTGGGCTTTGGGCTCCTGTCGTTGGCACAACCTGCGAATGTTACGTATGGAAACTGCTATGTATGATTGTGTTTATGCCTCAGTTGATGGTTTTGTTTAGTTATTCTTTGTAGGAACAGTTGTTTGATCTCACTAAGACATTTGCTCACGAGGGTATATCTCGTATCACAAACTCTGCTGCTGTACGTCATGTTTGGTGTCTNATCTCACTAAGACATTTGCTCACGAGGGTATATCTCGTATCACAAACTCTGCTGCTGTACGTCATGTTTGGTGTCGTGGTACCGCTGTATGTTTACCAATATCATAATTACTTGTCACGCCTGGTTCAATATAATTCAGTCAAATGTTGAAATTTTGAAATATGCTTTGATCAAAACTGGATTTCTCATTNTCACGCCTGGTTCAATATAATTCAGTCAAATGTTGAAATTTTGAAATATGCTTTGATCAAAACTGGATTTCTCATTTGCCAGCACATGCATCTAAAAGTCAAATTGGCTCTCAGTACTGCGAGACTGGTGATCCTGAATGCAGGCTGATGACTGAGAAGTTCAGTCACTGTTACCAGCAGTACAAGTGTGCGATACGTCAGTGACAATGGTCGTCTACAAGTGTGCGATACCAGTCACTGTTACCAGCAGTACAAGTGTGCTATACCAGTCACTGTTACCAGCAGCACAAGTGTGCGATACCAGTCACTGTTACCAGCAGTNATCTCACTAAGACATTTGCTCACGAGGGTATATCTCGTATCACAAACTCTGCTGCTGTACGTCATGTTTGGTGTCTTGGTACCGCTGTATGTTTACCAATATCATAATTACTTATCACGCCTGGTTCAATATAATTCAGTCAAATGTTGAAATTTTGAAATATGCTTTGATCAAAACTGGATTTCTCATTTGCCAGCACATGCATCTAAAAGTCAAATTGGCTCTCAGTACTGCGAGACTGGTGATNAATGCGATACCAGTCACTGTTACCAGGAGTACAAGTTGCGATCCCAGTCACTGTTACCAGCAGTACAAGTGTGCGATACCAGTCACTGTTACCAGCAGTACAAGTGTGCGATACCAGTCACTGTTACCAGCAGTACAAGTGTGCGATACCAGTCACTGTTACCAGCAGTACAAGTTGCAATACCAGGATTTTCAAATTCACATTGCGTATTTGTTGCTATGTTGAGTTAAGGAATTTCTGGTGTACCATTTGTGTGCTGAACTGAGAGTCCATCTGCATGTGCAGAATCAGCAACAGCTTTCTTCCAGTGGGAAATGTATGTATTAATGGTTTGACGTGAGCCAACTGCTGTGTGTGGTTGTTGCATTCTTGTTTGTTCTCGGGAACTACACTCTTTTACATAATGCAGTGGAGTCCCGTTAATCTGAATTAATTGAGACCAAGGTCTTTTCAGATTAACAGATTTTTGGATAACCCTAAATCCTTTTTTAATGCAGTAGTAAGCAGCACGTTTGAAGTTTTCTGTAACCTATAACAAGATTATGAGAGTGTGTCAGTTCACGTGTAAACATTGCTTAGGTGGTGAGGAAGTAACCGCATCACCTGGTTTCAAAGTTGCTAGCAAACAGAATCATAGTATGTGTATCCTTATACAGAGGCTAGAAGTTTTGAAGCATTTAGGCAAATTCAAGCATACAACTAAATTTTTTGTGAAGTTAGGCGTGGGCTTAGTGGTTGGAAGAACAGCATCAAAGTTTGGAACATTGTATCTCTTATTTACTATTATACTGCAAAAAAAAAATTAAAATGTTCTTTTGTTTTGATGTTTATTATTTTCTTTACACACTCCTTCAGAGTTTCAGATAAGTGTGACTCCACTGTACTGAGTGTTATGTTTGTCAGCAACGTGTCTCTCTGGAGAACGTGGCTTGGTTCCATCCACACTCGCATGTTCACCAATGTTTCCTGACTTTTTGGCACATTTCCCTTGTAAGTCAATGTCCCTCAGCATCTTGGAGTGCAAGCCGCAATGATGTCGCAGGTACTACATGGTATTTAACATAAATATTAAGTTTGTATGATTATGAACAGCTTTTACAGTGAAATTTTGTCACCACAAATATATATATATATTTGGTCTCTTATCATAAGTTAAAATAATTTAAGTGGTATTTTAAATTTTAAGTGTTTATCAATGTTTGAGGTTTATTTGAAAATATACTTTATAATGTATTCACGGTAACTTCAAGATTTTCTGAAACCCTGCTAAATATCTACTTTCAGGGAGCCAATTATGTATCCTTCCGCAGTATGTAAACAAAACATTGCCATGTGACACCTGTCAAACGTTTTGTAAACAGTGCCATGTGGGAACTGTCAAATATTTTGTAAACAAACAGTGCCTTGTGGGAACTGTCAAATATTTTATTAACAGTGTCCATGTGGGAACTACCAAAATTTATTTTTGAAGAGAAACAATGCCATGTAATCTCAACTGTCATATACTTTAATAAAATTCTCTAAATGTCTAAAAAATGCTAATCAATTTAGCGAAATGTTGTAATACATACAAAAAGGTAGATTGAAGTATATATCGGAACTGTTAATTATATAATTTAATTAAAGTTTACTTATTGTATTAAGATTTATTTACATATTTGCTGTAAGGAAAAAGTTAAATTTTACATAATAAACTTTTGGAAGTAGCACTCAGGTTAAAGATTTCACTGTGATAAATGGTACCGTATTTTATCGCATATAAGTGGCACATTTTATTTAAAAAAAAATTTATTGAAAACTTGGGGTGCGACTTATAAGTGAGAAAAATTCCTCCAGCCCCGCACTAACGTTTCATTTACTACGAATTCACGGCCCGCGGCTCGATTTCCAAACTCTTCAGCGAACAAAATCACTTTCATTTTGAAACCTGCGGTGTAGGTACATCTCTGTTCCATCAAGAACTGTCGCGCTTCTTCACTGCAACATAAAAACAACACTATGCGGCGGAAAGACGAGTCACGGCTAACATTTGGCACTGAAGAACCAACGCTAATGTGCTGCCATCTCTTGGTCTCCACAAAAAGCTTTCGAAAATAATCGATTATCAGTTGGCGGCGACCAAAATTCGATTCCTTTGCATTCTTTGCGAAGGGAATAACGTAACGGAAATATTCAAATGCCTTTCTATATTTTGCACGTTTATTTGATAAACTGCAGAAATAACAACGCTAATACTAAAATTACATCTTAACCTAGAATTATCTTGTAAGTAGAAAGAATGTGTTACGTTAGTTTTATAACCACAATTCAGCGTCTCCAATATGGCGTGGTTATACTTCTGAAAAAAACGTGCCCAAACGAACAAGATGGAGTGTACGAGTCCGCTGGACAACAACTGAAATTTATTTAATTTCAATTAATAACGGTGAAATCTTTACCCATGAGTGCTACGTAAAAATGTAAATATATAGTTTAGCAATATTAACTTTACAATTACGGCATTAAATTTATACATATTAATATTTAACCTACGAACTATTTCTTTTCAGCTATAACCAACATGTCCCTTCAAAATCCGTTGTTAATTCTTACGGACTTTTAACAAATTATTAAAATTTATTGAAAAAATATACTTAAAACTTAAAACAACCAATTTATATAGTGCTTCAGTGCTAAAAGCAAGACAAAACCTTTTTCCATATACCATTTTTTTATAACCAATTGAACATGTAACTCCTAGGGTGATTTTTCAAAGGTTCTTTTCAAAAGTATCGAAGATACCGTGAATAGATTATATCAGTGTGTGTAACACACATCAGANTTTCCATATACCAATTTTTTTATAACCAATTGAACATGTAACTCCTAGGGTGATTTTTCAAAGGTTCTTTTCAAAAGTATCGAAGATACCGTGAATAGATTATATCAGTGTGTGTAACACACATCAGAACAGTATGAATCATGCTCACACACATATTATAGCAGAAATTAAATATTGATAGTTATATTATTATTATTATTATAACTCCCCTGTAAAGTTATGTACATTGCAGGGATGCAAAAATTACATTACAGTACTTAATTTCACTGTAATAGCATTTTAACCAATTCTTGTGTAGTGTTTGTATTGCGTACTTTTGAAGTGTACAGACAGAACTAAAAGTATTGTATTTTTATAATTTTCTTAAGCTACAATAGTCCTAACAACTTATAAGTGCAAAATTAATAGTTGTTCATGTTAAGTAAACAAGTTTGAGAATTTCAACTGACAAAACAATTTCAAAGTTTTCATTTTGTGTTATATGTACTACAACTGGACAAATAAAGAAGTTGTTGAATTTGAAGTTTGATTCTAGTTGCATCAAGATCTGTGTGGTTTTGTCTTGTGTGTGGGTATTTTACAAGAAAGCAATTTTCAAGATTTTTTTTGTAGTTACAGAGTGTACAAAACTTGTCATGTTAACAAATAGTTGATAATTTCTTTGGCTGAATGTGTTTTTTAATTTCCAGTATAATTTTACTACACAAAAGAATAACATTTCTGCAGAAAATGTTTTTGTAGAGTGCATATATTGAAAGAATAGCTGTAAAACACTAATATTGTCCATTTCATGTAAGTGGGGTAAATTTTGACAGTTCGGGAAACGTAGCGTGGCCACAATGTATCATTCCGCCACAGAAGAAAATAAGTTCTATAAACAAATGGTACAAGTTCAATGCACACCTTTTCCTCTTGTTAACTTTCACGGCAGTTGCTGAAAGACTGCCGTTAGCTAACTTCAATTCAGCACTCGGATGTAGGATATTATAGCTAGGTTGCCATTCCAACCAACGTCAGTTTATAATGGCCAAGTAACGCTGGGGCTCTGTTCATTTTATTTCAAGGGGAAAAGGAGGAGGTCTTTGGTTTAACATTTTTCATGAGCCTGCATTGTTCTGCAGGGGGTTGACACTAGGGCAGTGCCACCCCAGAGAGAGGAATGAAAGAATTAGTCTTGCAGCAAGTCAAGAGCCACTTGGATACTGATTACTTGCAGCTAACAGTGACAGAGAAATGTACATGCACTTGCCAGGCGTGTGGGTGAAACAGCTTACGACTCTACATTGGTGTATTGTATAAGAGAATAGCAATAAAATTAAAACAATTTGATGTGTATTAGTTATATAGTTGGCAAACTTAAAATACCATTTGCTGAATAATTAATATTTATACTAATTATTTTCCCGTTCATGTAGTGACCATTTTCTTGGTATTTCTTTTTACATCTTGTGCCCCCCTCTCAAACCAAAATCCCGGGTGCATCCCTGTTGTTCTACAGTTTTTAAGAGACAGTCATTTTGAATTGCATATTGTTTTGATGGAGTAGCGGAAAATTCTGCTCATATGGAAATAACATTCCAATTATTATAGCTTTGAAAGTTTCAACTTCAATGGATGAGCAAAATGTGATAAATACGTACCGATGCTAACATGAACGGTAGGTAAGCATTATTACAGAAGTTAACATTACACTTGTGGGATTTTCAACATAAAAGCATCATAAATTTTATCAATAGCTTCTACAAAATTTTAAGTCCCAGTTTGATATGCAGAGGACAGAAGTGAGTGTATTCAAGTTGCAAACCCAGTAATAAAGTTCCTTCAAATCTCCACAGATATTCCAATCATATTTTGTATACTGGATTTTGTCTAACAGTATTTTCATATCAGTGGCATGCACAAGAGGTATTGACAGGAATTCGTCGCCATATACCATAATACCATACCAGTATTTACAGTGCAACTGACATTCTTTTGATTATACGTAAACTAGGTAGGCAAGCCAGAAAAATAACACGTTTTGTTGATTTCCTTTTAATTGTAGTACAAAAAACAATAGTTTTCTTTCATTTTTATTGTGCGTAAACTATGCACGTCAGAAAGAACTCTTAGTAAATGTTGTTTCCTTCTAAACGATCTATCCAACGATACCATACACGACCCCTGTTCCCATTTGCAATTTAAAGTCCCCCCTCCCCCCCACAGATACCACTACCTCCGGTATGTTCGGGGGAATGGAATTACTACTCATCAATAATTCTTATGGGGTATAGCTATCACCATTTTTTTCGCGAACCCCTAGTGTTGTGTTGTTTCCTAGAAGGGGTAACCGGGTGTTGTGAATCACCCTATTTTTCGAGCCACATCGCTATGGCACTCGTTCATGGGCAGAATCACGCCTGCATGTATAAATTATATTTTATTTATAAACGAACATCTCTAATCAAAAATGTTGGCGATATGACGAAAGTAAATAGCACGTGTATACATAACATAGATGAGTATTGCTTTAGTGGAATGTAATAATTACCCACTAAACATTCACGTGGTATTTGTAAACACTGCCGACTTGACTCGGCTTGTGCTTCATGGTTAGGTCCTTGACAACTGGCAAATGCAGCATTCGCAACTATTGGGAGAAGGGGGTGATCGTAGTCGGCTGCTTATCGCTAAACCGCTTAAGAATGCCAGTAGATCGTGCCCGGGAGTGAAGGATTTTTTTATTTTATAAACTGGCCAAAGTGCAAAACTGCGATGGAAACATTAAGTGGGTGGGAAAAGACAAGTGCTTAAATATTGCAGTGCCGTATGCACAGTGATTTAGTGATAGCCGAGGACATAAAAAATAAAAATAAAACTACATTGGAAGCAAATGTGTAATTTTTAGTGGTGTGTGGGAATGAAATAATGCAATCGGAAAAAATTTGGGCGGGAAACTTAAATTTCCTGCAGGAATTCGGGAAAAATATTTTAGGATAAGTATAGAAGTTTGTGAGGNAATTTGGGCGGGAAACTTAAATTTCCTGCAGGAATTCGGGAAAAATATTTTAGGATAAGTATAGAAGTTTGTGAGATGCTAGATCTAGTAAGTAACATTCTATCATGACTGTTTCCATTAAAACAAAAAAATTGACTTAGAATAATGACTGCGAAAAGTAAATTATTAGATCTAGAAAAGTTGTAGGGTTTTATATTTTTATACACTTAGTTGTTGCACTACGAATTAATCCTCTGGGTTTGGAGCACTTCTTTAAAATACTTGCTTCAATTTTAATAGGAAGATTCCTTATGATATTTTAAAATAATAAAAAGAAATTGGCCTTACAACATTATAAAACAAAAATTTTACTCAATTTCTTTTCAGTTCACTGCTATTTTCTTTATAATTTCATGACATCTACTAAGGAACTTTCACATTTTTTGTTCCAATTTTGGTAGTAAAATGTGTGTAAATTTACTCAAATTAACTTTCAGTGGAAGATTTGATGTCCGTGAATACACACGCTTCAAATTAATTATATATTTCCTCATAACAAATTTGCTACGTCTGGGCGACGAGTGAGCTCAAGAGACAAAAACATTCTGAATGAAAAGCCAAGACAATTTGCTGACGTGTTACAAATCGTACAACCAAACCCATTATATTAAAAAAACCATCGAATTAAACATTCATTGTGCACTAGCTTATTTTTATGTGAATGTTTAGGTTATGTATATCGAAACTCCCGTCCCATATCAACCAGCAATCGATATTTGCAACTTATAGATGTCACTCGCATATAAGACAAATTCAGTGCACACGTAACTTCATAATAATGAAAGTTTGTAACCAGTTTTAATTAATTTACATAATATATGATGTATAAAAATGTATTTAGNTAACTTCATAATAATGAAAGTTTGTAACCAGTTTTAATTAATTTACATAATATATGATGTATAAAAATGTATTTAGCTTATGTAACGAACTTTGAAATCTGTGAATAAGTGGAAAAATCGAAATTTCATCAAATCATAATCACGTATGTAAAGAGTTGATACAAAGCTTCTTGCACAAATTCAGACTTTTATTTTAGTTGGGACAACCTACAGATGTGAACATAAATTTCTCCCGAAAATATTAGTAAAAAATTGTTTCCCGCCTACGAGAAAATCGTTGTGCATTCCCAAAATTTTTCCCGAAGTTCAGGATCCTGTACACCAGCCCTAGTATTCTTCATATTGCCAATAAAACAAAAACAAATATGTTTCTGCCTCTTCTTTGAAGGAACATTTTTACTATGTAAGGAGTATTTTCATTTTATCAATAATAAAATATTTACTAGTATTTTGTAGTTAGGCTGTGGATTTGTGTTGGAGTAATATTGAACTGAACAGGATTTGATTAAAATATTTTTTTACAAATTAACTAAAGCTGTACGTGAGTGATGTAAAAAATCTTGTAAAACTCACCAACATTAGTAAATGTTTTTGGGCAGTTTTAAATGCCTCAATAAATTACAAAATTTATCACACAAAAATTACTGTGACAATGTGTGTTACATGACAAGTGTAAGGTTGTCCTTTCATCCTTATTGTTAAATATTTTCCACTTAAATATGTACTGATTAAAAGAATGAATAACAAATTCCATCTAGTTTGAGTGAAATTGTTACAAAAACAACAGATTCCTGTTGTAATAATAATTCATGCTTTTTTTTTTTTTTTTTTTTTTTGCTATACAATTTATTTGAAGCAATGAAAATATTATTTTGACAAAATAGTAAAATTTCAATGACGAAATCAGCTCTTTTTTTTTAAGTAAAAGTGGGGCCGTACATACGGTGGACGCACGGGGCCAAGAGCAAACGCCCAGCCATCATCAAGGGCTTAATAGCCCGTAAAAATGACAGACAAGGCCCTAGCACGACAGCCAACAAGATGTGAGCAATAACATGCGAACGGATTGGCTTAAAAAAGAGGGAGAGGATTCCATTCACAGCCAAGTTTACGAATGCACTCATCTGAGTGCCAAACTGGTTTACAAAGGTGAAGGCAACCTGATATAAAGGAAGAAGTCCTGATGTGCCAGATAACTGCGCCAGGTTCACAGTGTAATGTAGCAGCGCGACTTGCAACATCTGTAACACTTTCACTACTAATGCTCTAGTTTTATAGTTTTTTGTCGACAGTTGCACTTAGGGTCCTGTACATGAAGAACTACCTTTACTACACACGTTTCTTTATTACAATTTTATTTACAATTTAGCATGCAATTCACTTGGAATTTACAAAACATTTTGATGTTTCAGTCAAAANTTTATTACAATTTTATTTACAATTTAGCATGCAATTCACTTGGAATTTACAAAACATTTTGATGTTTCAGTCAAAACTGACATAAAGTAACTAAAATTTGTCTGGAACTGTCACTTGATTTTGCACTTCTTAAATTTAAGTCACTATATGAAATATGCAAATTTGTTACCACCATGTTGCAAGTATTACTGTTGACAAGAAGACAGTGCCCTCGATGTGCAAGGCGAGAGAACAACTCTGAATTGGAGGTACACAGTTTAACGACAGCAACATGCGAGGTGGTAGTCAGTCTCAGATGAAGAGTCGTAGCAGGATGCGAGACGGGACGGCTACTTGGGGCCCAGCATGTCCTGCGGACGCACCCACTGGGCAAACTGTTCCTCCGTGAGGAAGCCCAGCTTGAGTGCCGCCTCCCTGAGTNCATGTCCTGCGGACGCACCCACTGGGCAAACTGTTCCTCCGTGAGGAAGCCCAGCTTGAGTGCCGCCTCCCTGAGTGTCGTGCCTTCCTTGTGCGCCGTCTTGGCTATCTGCGCCGCCTGCAACCACACGTGGCTCATAGCAAACACACACACTTTGTTAGGACTCGCTACATGTCCGTGCTGATGCACACTTATTGTCAGTGTGCAAACCCTGGATGAAAATAGATATCAAACTTAAAAGATACAGTCCTGCTAACAACATTTTATTTGCAGTATTTGGTGAGACTGACTCTGTTTATCACACAATGTGGTCAGTATTACACGTGGGTAATTCTTACATTTACAATTTGATTCACTTCCAATTCCATAGCAGATCAAAACATGCATTATCGTCTCAATGCCAAGAAAAACTCGAAACTTTTGGTACAGTATGAATCACATTTGTAAATACAAATGTTTTAATTAGTGAAGATTAGAAATTTTTTATATTTTAAGAAACTTTCTTCATATACTTTTTACTACCGTGTTAGGTGCTTTGCCATGCTTGAAGGACTGTCATGAGTTTGTCCACAAGTTTTACATTTTAAATTATTTTCTGATAGTTTCTCTTTCTTTTACAAACATTAATAAGACTCTTAAATTTGGAGCTATTTATATGATGTAAACATCAAGTTGTGTGAAAACATTAACTACTTGATGCCTCTGGGTTTAAAGTAGTGTGTGTCTGGGTAGCTACGTGGTGTTGAACCACGGACTACTATAGGTGCGACTGAATTTATCTGTACCGACTACTCGGCACTAACCACGTCCTTGATTTTTCACTTACTTTCATGGAGCTTGGCTGGCGCTGGCCACTAACCGGTGAAAGTGGAATGAAGAGATCTGGGCGACTCTTAAAGTCGAGGACTTGAGAGCTGATGAGGGTGAAGTGAGGAGTGTATAGAACAGCACTGGAATGCAAGGGTGGAAGAAACAAGAGATCCTAGAGAAAACCTGTCGACCAGCAGCATCATCATCAGGCAGGATTCCCACATGTGAAAATCTGGGAAGCGACCCTGACAGGAATTTAACCCAGTACGCCTTGGTGGGAGGAAAGTAGTCTGACCACTACACCACCACGGCCCTGTGCTAACTGGGGATTGTGCTCGCCGGGAGTTTTTTTACGTAGGACAAATATTAAGGCAGTGGGCTTTTGTGTTTGGCAAAAAGAGTTTTCTCCTCAATTAAGTTTCTGTTGTGCTATGTCCCTCTGCTTGTCTCCGACCACCGACTAGAACCTTAGGCAGGTCTGCTTCCCCCGAGTGCTGAGGTCACTGTTTGACTTTCACCACTCTCCCTCTCAACAGGAAAAACAAGAACAGGGTAGATGTGGTGGGGTGAAGGGTGAGACGGTAGGCAGGGGGTATGCAAAGTAGTGAGGTTTTCCCAACATTCCTCCAATTCTCTGACTGGCAGGTGTAGATGCACTGGAACTAACAGAGGTTGGTGAGTAGAGAAGCATAACATTCTGTTTCCCTTTGGTGTGGGTAGTCGGGTATTGTGCTCATCAGTACTGTCTGAACGACCAAGGATCACACGGCCACTGCACCCAACACCACGTGTAGAAGCGACCCCCTCCTTTTAGGGCACAATCACTTCCGCCCTCTCTGTCTTATGGCTCTAAATTGGCTCCCTCTACGGTCCCTTTACAGTCACGTACCTCCTAACGTAAATAACCGAGGTAGTAAAGCATGGCAGGTTAAAGGACGAGAGAAATGCAGCGTTAATCAGTTGATCAAGCGGGGTTTGAATGACGGAACTAACTATGTGAAATAATGTACGAAGCAGTCTGCTGTAAAACAGTTTATTGACCGGCACGCGCGCAAGAGTGTCCATGATGCACAAAACACACTATCGCAGCCAACAGTCTCGCTAAACTGCAAGGTGTACCGACTGTGGTGGCATGGCGAGCACAACGGCCAAGGACTCTGAGGACAGCTCAGCCTTGCTCCTCGTTGCTATTCTAAGTGCTTCCTTCCACACTGCTCTTGGACAAGAGAGCACCTGAAGGTGGAGGTNCTGCTCTTGGACAAGAGAGCAACTGAAGGTGGAGGTCACTGGAGATTCTGGGCTTGGCGCTATCCGCGCTCCTCTGAAGCTGCACGGACAGGCTGGTCCAGCCACGTGCTTGGGGCAGTAGGCTAGCGCGGACAGTACCGGTACTCTACTAGGAGCAACACGCTATCTTCTTCCTGTGCCGGCTGTACTCACATCTGGTAGATTTGTTTTCAAGTGACGAGATATCACTGGTACGAGGTAGAAAGTCGCACAACATACATCAAGCTGATATGGAGCACCAAAATACACAAACATCAAAACAAAACAATAAGTTTTAGCCTAAAAACCGTTTTTAATTCTAAAAGCATAGAACTCTCCTTAAAAAGCTTAAATATGTTAACATTAGATGATAAAATTCAACATGAACTCTTATAATCATATTAAGTATACAAACACAAAAATAAGTGACCTCATTTATTACAAACGTTTTCCTGCATGGTGATAAGACCAAACAAGCATTTAAAAAATGGTGCCAACAGTTTAGAAGCACATTTTACCAGCGATGATGACTATGGTTTAACAGTCTTTATTGCAACGAGCTGGATTGCAACATAGATTAAGACGATGCTGTTAGTAATAGATAATGTAGCAAACATTTAATGTCCATTATTTTTGACTAAAAAAATTGAGAATGAAAATTGTTTCACAAAATTATGCTGTACATGTTTTTTTTTTGTGTTGATTTCTAAATGACAAATGTGTTTGGTTACACTGCAACGTAAACCAGTGTGAAAATGGCAGTTGCATTTGGCACAAAGATAACCTTCCAAATAATTTTCAATTCATAAATAAATTTTAAAGTATTGCTGAATGTATGCTTTTAAAACACTGAAAAGTGGTTTTGTTTTGTTAATGATAAATGGAAAGACCAGCCTTCGGCATTGTTTGTGTTTCAAACGAGGACAAACAAAGGATGCTGTTAAGTGCCTTCAACTGGACAGTGCAGATCTGTGGNTCACTGGAGATTCTGGGCTTGGCGCTATCCGCGCTCCTCTGAAGCTGCACGGACAGGCTGGTCCAGCCACGTGCTCGGGGCAGTAGGCTAGCGCGGACAGTACCGGTACTCTACTAGGAGCAACACGCTATCTCCTTCCTGTGCCGGCTGTACTCACATCTGGTAGATTTGTTTTCAAGTGACGAGATATCACTGGTACGAGGTAGAAAGTCGCACAACATACATCAAGCTGATATGGAGCACCAAAATACACAAACATCAAAACAAAACAATAAGTTTTAGCCTAAAAACCGTTTTTAATTCTAAAAGCATAGAACTCTCCTTAAAAAGCTTAAATATGTTAACATTAGATGATAAAATTCAACATGAACTCTTATAATCATATTAAGTATACAAACACAAAAATAAGTGACCTCATTTATTACAAACGTTTTCCTGCATGGTGATAAGACCAAACAAGCATTTAAAAAATGGTGCCAACAGTTTAGAAGCACATTTTACCAGCGATGATGACTATGGTTTAACAGTCTTTATTGCAACGAGCTGGATTGCAACATAGATTAAGACGATGCTGTTAGTAATAGATAATGTAGCAAACATTTAATGTCCATTATTTTGGACTAAAAAAATTGAGAATGAAAATTGTTTCACAAAATTATGCTGTACATGTTTTTTTTTTGTGTTGATTTCTAAATGACAAATGTGTTTGGTTACACTGCAACGTAAACCAGTGTGAAAATGGCAGTTGTATTTGGCACAAAGATAACCTTCCAAATAATTTTCAATTCATAAATAAATTTTAAAGTATTGCTGAGTGTATGCTTTTAAAACACTGAAAAGTGGTTTTGTTTTGTTAATGATAAATGGAAAGACCAGCCTTCAGCATTGTTTGTGTTTCAAACGAGGACAAACAAAGGATGCTGTTAAGTGCCTTCAACTGGACAGTGCAGATCTGTGGNGCATTGTTTGTGTTTCAAACGAGGACAAACAAAGGATGCTGTTAAGTGCCTTCAACTGGACAGTGCAGATCTGTGGCATTCAAAAGGTTTAGGCAGCTGTAGTGGCTGTAATGTGTGTATCTACAGTTGCTATGTCCCTCCCTCCCCCTGCAGATATCAGTGATTACAGCTTATTGTAACTTTCAATTTATGTGAACGATGGCCACATGCACAATGCCACTGTCGGATGTGCTGCGTTATATTTCACAGTCAACTTATCAGCTTACGCGTGCATAATGGCATTCAGAAAACTGTGACCATGAATTAAGCATACCGTAACACTATTGCTGCATGGACGTACAGATGGACACAAGGTATTTTATTTGAAACACAACTATAGTAGAACCTGTCTATGTCAACCCCACTATTGAGTCCGTCTTTCTATAATGACTTCTTTTTGAGGAACAATAAAAAATATGAGTGGAAAAGTTGAAATTTGAGGAAAATCAGCCAAAAATAAATTTGTTGAACTTTTATTGGTTGCTGCACGTTGAGTTTCGCTTGGTGAGCGCTATACTGGACATGCTGCATACCTACAAACAGGCGACACGCTTCCTACGTCACCCGCACTAGCCGATAATCGCAGACTGCGGCTGCCATCCACCAGTCACTATTTCCACGCACGACTATCATTATGTGTTTGTCCTGCCATTATTCTCGTTCCCTTGCCTTCACACTTTGCTTGTGTTTTTACGACTTGCATTTCTCTTGGTTTTGCGAACAATTGTTGACAACCTGTGCATTCTATATGGACTTGCGATTTCGTTAAAATGAGAGGGATTTAGAAATGGTCAGCTCGTCGCACTATACGTAGACTGTTTACGGTGTCGCGAGCACTTTTGAAAGCCCTTTGTAGTTTCTACTTTCTTACTTTTGTGTATTCTTCTGCCTCATGTCAATATGAACATCACCATACAATTGCATTTAATGTTTACATCAAATATACAGCTGCTGTGTTTTACACAATGAATAAAAAAGCACAGAGTAATCACTACTGGTGAATAACAAACAATAGAACACATTGTTTTAATAACATGTACATCATACTGTACATACTATAAAAATAACGACAAAAATGTTTTGTACGTTTGAAATATTTTGAACCGATGTGTGCATTTGATTTTGGTAGATTAGGGCACAACTCACATTTGTCCATGGTATTGGCTGGTAACAATATCTGCAAATGTATAAATATGTCCACTGCAGTGGTGTATACATTTGTCTACGTACAAATAATTAATACTGAACATGCAAGCAATGCATGGGTGTGGTTGTACACACCTGGGCAGGTAAGGCAAGCAATCCATGGCCTGGCAGGTTAGTGATCGCNTTCCAGCAAGTGTGAAGCAACTCTTAGTCTTTGTTAGCACAGTTACTGTACAACAATCACACCTTGTCCACCCTCATGTCACATTTTAAAGTGAATAATAATATTTGCTTTTAAAAACGTGTAATTTCTAACACAGACACAAATAACTACAGTCACTAGAATTGTTTTTTTTTTTTTACCTTCAGTAATTAATAACTCGCACATTGCACTTGCTGTGTGAGTTACGAGTACTCTGTGCTTGCACAACATTTGGCACAAAGAGGTTTCATATATGCCCTTCCAGGATATCAGTTAATTCAGAAGACGTGTCTCTACTGAAATAAATTAATATTTTAGTAATAAATCCTTAGATATTCCCGCAAGAAGCCACTGAAAATTCACTTTGCACTCTGTCGTCGCGAAATATTTAAACATTTATGACAAGAGGAGGTCAAGTATGTGTGCGCGGGATATCATTTAATTCGTAAGACGTTAAACTATTGACTTAAATTAATATTGCATGCAAAAATAACGTTGATTTTGCACCAGACACGATTGAACATGGACTTGCAATGCTTAATAAAGCCTCGCACCACTCAAAGTTTTTAACATTTGGGAGACAAGGGAAGGCTAAGTATACACCTCCCGGATATCATCTTTTCAGAAAATGTCTGCCTGCTAAAATAAATTAATATTTTAATTTAAAAAACATGTAATTTTCGTGATAGAGCCTACTGAACATAGACTTGATGCAAAATATGGCACATTTTAACATATAGGGGTCGGGGGTGGATCTAAATCTGTCAAACATTTCCCAAAATATCTATAGTGACCAACCAGTCTTAACAACCTTATTTCTGTAAACTGTGCGGGTTGTTTTAGGAAGGTTTTACTGTACAGTTGCCATGTCATATTAGGTCGCCATCCATGATATTTTGGTACTTGCACANAGAGAGAGAGAGAGAGAGGGGGGGGGGGGGGAGAGAGAGAGACAGGAAGTGACAGGCTTCTGTAGTGGGCTTGTAGATGCCATCACTCCTAACGGGTAGCGAGTGACATGTTGAGACAGAGCGACACTGGAATTCATGAAATGAGGAAGTGAGACACTTCTAGAAACACCAACAGCCAACATCAGCCTTGTTTCTTATGTACAACATTCAGTGTGTAACTGCACCGGGGACCGAACCCAGATTGCTGCGGTGTGTGAGCAGTGCAGTCCACTAGCCACTCGACTGCTGTCGTCTTGAACGACAACGCCAAGCAAGCATGCTACGTGGGGCCGCGAGCGAGGTGACGCACCTTGTCGTAGCCAATGTGCGGGTTGAGTGCAGTGACAAGCATGAGACTCTCGTTCAGCAGCTTTGAGATCCTGTCCTCGTTGGCCTTGATGCCGTGCACGCACTGCGTCGTGAAGCACTTGCAGCTGTCTCCCAGCAGACGAATCGAACGCAGCACGTTGGACACTATCTGTGGCTTGAACACGTTGAGCTCAAAGTGGCCATTGCTGCCGCCGACCGTAACTGCGACGTGGTTGCCCATCACCTGCGCTGCCACCATCGTGATGGCCTCGCACTGCGTCGGGTTCACCTTCCCTGCGCACACAGCTCCTTCCTTCATCTCACATCACAGACCAGCTGGCCACACATGGAACTGTCTCTTGTAACTGGCAAGTATTTATAATTATCAGCGAGTTTACACATTCAGAACAACCAGCTGTGATAGACGTACCCGGCATTATGCTGCTGCCTGGTTCGTTCTCGGGCAGGCTGATCTCCCCCAGGCCGCAGCGTGGTCCAGATGCCAGTAACCGCACGTCGTTCGCTATCTTCATGATGCTGACCGCCAGCACGTTGAGCGCCCCCGACACCTCTACCAGCGCGTCGTGGGCTGCCAGCGCCTCAAACTTGTTAGGCGCCGTCACAAACGACAGACCTGTCAATACCACGTAGCTACATCACCCCAACCATCATGTCCGCAGGTAACATAATTCCTATCTATATAGTGTCTGCAAACTTAAAAGCACATGAATTTCACTTGTGTAGGTGATGTGCTCCTGACGCTACAATCATCACCTGTAGTCACCTTGACACAACACAGCTATGTTTTATGACAACATCAAGTTCACTGATAGTTGTTACTGACAATAATAATAATACTGATGAATGAATGATGGAAGAGATGGGGAAGACAATAATATTAATTAGTGATGGAATAATTTGAATAAATCCTTTTCAAGACATTTTCCTGTTTTAAAATGCCATATTTTGCAAACCATTCAGAAATGTTTTAAGAGGGTTCCACTGCAACTGTTCAAACTTGGCGACCTGCTAACGCAGGATACACAACGGACTGCGGGAGAAGCTGTCGGTGCTAGTACGGGCGAGCGAAGAGGCAATTACCTGTTAGGCGGGAGATCTCTGCGGCACACTTCTCCGCAAAGCCGATGCGGGTGTTGAGACCGGTGCCGACGGCAGTGCCCCCCAGGGCCAGCTGGTAGAGGCGCGGCAGAGTGGCGTTCACGCGCTCTATGCCATACTGCAGCTGCGTGGCATAGCCGCCGAACTCCTGGCCAAGCGTCAGTGGCACTGCGTCCATCAGGTGCGTGCGCCCTATCTTGATGATCTTTTCAAACTCCTTGGACTTCTGCGCCATTGCTTCCTGCAGCATCTTCAGCCCTGCAAGCACAGCACACGTGCTTCACACTTGACCCAGTACTGCCGAGGAACCTCACCTGCTGTCACCCATGCATTCTCCACAGGCTTTCTTCTCATACAAATATGCCACCAGTTTCACTGGACAAAATTTCAAAATCTGTTACTGGGAGTGTAATAAAGAAAATGTGTGTATGATGATGTAGAATAGAAAAATTTGAAGGACAATGTCAATTGTGTGATTACGGGATCTACTTTTATTGTCATTTGGTGTCCTTCCACCATACATGTAAAAATCACATAGTCACTGGCATACTGACCATCCATTCATCAGTCAACATAAGTCATGTGGAGATGTGGTAGGCTGATGTCGGGGACCCTCGTGTGTTACTTACATGCCAGTTCACACTTTGATTAGTATTAAGTGAAAAAACATCAACTTAATTTTATATAAGTGTAAATACTACACTCACAATCCAACGTCAACACTTGAGACTATTTTACTTGCTTCACTGTCAACTGGGCCATCCAGTCTGAGAACAATAGTAAGTATGCAGTTAATGTACAGTAATATTTTTAAAAGGATGATTTTCAAAAGGGCTCACTTTACCGTGAACTGCCTATTAACTTCCTACCAACATTCTAAATGTATTACAATCAGTGGCCATATTAAAATGAATGCATTTACTGGCTAGGCGTTTCTTTAAGAGATTGATTTGAAAAAGTACTTCATTTATCTATGAATTACATACTTTGTGACTCTGAACCTTTTGGTACCAGCTTGGTGGCTGTTATCGGTAGGTTTCAAGCACTTCTGATTGCACATTCCCGTACGCTGTGTATGGCAACTCTCAGATACCCAACAGGTATTTTTCACCAGTAGAGCATCTGACTTCCCGGCATGGCGTTACGCCTGGCTGTTACTGATTACAGTGAAACCTTGTTAAGAAGTTACCACTTAAGAAATTGAAGAATTTTGCACCTTGTATATATGAACATGTGTAATTTGACCGTCTTAACAAGTTTTCCTGGTTAATAAGCATTATTTTTTCAGTCCCTTAAAAATGCTTTGCCAGAGTTTTACTGTATTTAGTCTGTAATCATTTCTGAAACTGCTGCTCCAAAGTTGCCCACAGCTGCTATGGTGTTGCACTCAAGTGGCTTGGAAGCAATACCTACCCACAGCATCATGAACTTTAACACAAAGCTAGCGCCAACCATTACAGGGCAGGCTGTGTGATATCCACTTTCCAATTATCATTTAAAACATTATGACCATATCATTCTCAGTGCAATATACTGCTTTCAGAAAACATTGATATAATCAGTTAGTAGTGGTTAGACAACTTGCCTCCCACCAAGGCGACCTGGGCTTCATTCCCAGCGCGGTTGCCCCTGACTTTTCGCACAAGGCATTGTGCCAGACGATGCTGATGGTCGGCGAGTTTTCTTGGATATCTCCTGAGATCGCCTTGCTTCCTCCTCATCGGCTCTTAAGGCCTCCGTGTTAAGAGCCGCCCAAATTTCTTCACTCACTCACTCACTCGATATAATCTACATAACTTATATTGCTATTACAAATATCACTGATGTCTGTACCGCAAATACTGATCTCTCACATATCAGTCATGTTGATATTGTAAATGTAAACAGCAAATATCAGTCATATTAATAATATTGCAAATATCAATATCACAAATACTGTTAATGCTGACGTATTGTAATATATTGTATTGCAATATCACAATATGCTATGTATTGCTTTACATTGTGAACCGTATCACAGTTGTGATATTCCACAGATACAGGTAGTTTCATGATCAATATGTTGCCTCCTCACACAGCCCAGGGCCACCACCGACGACAGACTGACTCGCACACCGACCTGGCATGAGCGTGTTTTGTATCTCCGAGGCGACGGCTACGTGCATGGCGGTGGGGAAGGTGTCGTTGGAGCTCTGGCTCTTGTTGACGTGGTCGTTGGGGTGCACCGGGTCCTTGGAGCCCAGCTTCCCGCCCAGGATCTGGATGGCTCGATTGCTCACTACCTGCACACACACACACACATTCCCCCAGTAGCACTATCTGTATGGTTGCTCGAACTATGATTTGATGATGGTGCACAAAACTATCGCGTATAAACTGTAAATTGGGTGGCAAAACTAATACATCAATGCTATGGTTCCAAAACCTGAGATAACTGCACCCTGCTGCCGGGACAAATGCAGTGGAGAGTTGGACTAGACACGTGGCAGGGACTGACTCACCTCGTTGGTGTTCATGTTGGTCTGAGTGCCAGAGCCAGTCTGCCAGATGACTAGTGGGAAGTGGTCATGGTAGAGCTTGCCGCTGATCACCTCGTCGCACGCCTGGCAGATGGCGTCCGCGATCCGCGCGTCCAACCCGTATTGCTTGTTGACGGTGGCCGCCGCCTTCTTCAGGATGCCCATGGCCGTGATGATGGGGAACTGCGACCACACCACAGTTACAACATGCAAGCAAGGTGGCTGACACACACAATAGATACTTGGCAGACATACAGTAAACCACTTTGCGAGCAAGCCTCGTGGCACTTGGCTGAAACTTCTCCTGGGTGCACATGTGCTGGCATTGCAAAATGACAATACTGTATTTCCAGAAACTCACCACCACCTTGTCAGTGAAGATCAAGTGAATGCACAGTAAGAAACATCAATAAATGTGAATTCCTGCAGTGTTATAACAGCTCATGGGAGAGAGTGCGACAGAAAATTACTTCCATCTGCACCATGCTGGACAGGCAGAGTAGCCGGTACCGTACATAAATGGTACTCGGTGTCGCATCGCCAAACACCATTAATGTTTTAATTTATATTTCCCTCAAGTTATTTATATTGTAATCAGCTCTAACAAAATGCTTAATTTGTATTGTTTTGTAAGTTTTGTGCATCTATTTCTCGATTTGAAAAATACAGCAGGTAAGTGAGTGAGCGAAGGAATTTGGCCGGCTCTTAACATCCAGGTCTTGAGAGCCGATGAGGGTGAATCGAGCCGAGTATGGGGCAGCACCGGAATGCAAGGGAGGGGAAAACGGGAGATCCCCAAGAAAACCCGGCTGACCATTGGCATCATCCGGCACGATTTCCACATGCAAAAATCCAGGAACGACCCCACCAAGAATCGTGGGAGGCGAGTAGTCTAACCACTACACCACCACGGCCCCTACAGTATGTAAGCATTTATTTTGTAGGAGCATCTCACCATTTCAATCTGTACCCCTGATTGCCCACATGCTGTACATATCAGTATAGAGAAAGATAATGTACACTTTATTTTTATGTCAAAATAAAATGTTTAAGTAGATGACAAGACACAAAGTCCTGCCATAAGTTTGGTTACACTCCTAGAAACAACACATCTATAGGAAACACCGTTGTAACAGTTACATTTGCCCACAAGAACAATGTCAAATTCAGTGTTTAGGTCTCCATACAACCCAAATCATCAAAAAATTTCAATGTCATAAATCATACACTACAATAGGGAAACACTTTGACATACACATTGTGCAAATTTAAAAAATAAACAAGACTACAATAAACTTTTTTTCTACAATTATTTTTAGTTTATAAGGGTGCCATCTAGCTGGAGGTGTTTACTGTGTCCAAAGCCCGGAAGCTGGCAGCACTATGGGCGAACTTCACGTGCAAGGCACTGCACTGGAGAGGAGTCCCTCTCTTTTCAACTCGCTTCCATGGCATTTGCAGTGCCTCTTATTATGACGCCTCGCCTTGGGTGTAGTTCTGTCAGAGCCTGAGCAGCTGGAGCCGCTCTGACGAGGAGGTCCCCGGGGTGGTAGCTATCGAGATTATCGCCTCAGTGTCGGGCAGAGGGGAGAGATGGCCGCCGGCACGAGGAAACAGTTGGTACACAGACTCCCAGGGTTCTCCCTCTTCACTGGTACACTGTCCCGCCTCAATGCCCCTCTGCCAAGCAGGTCCTTCCTGCAAGACTGAGTAGACACGACAAGAAACACTGGCTTAAGCAGGTGTCGAGTAGGAGTAGGCACAGTCTTAGAGAGAAGTCGAGGTAGTTCCTGATGAAGGAGGAGATCCTGTGTAACCTCCCAAGCAGCCAGTGGCCTCTCTCAGAATGCAGTATCTGCACAGCAAGTGTCTCCCTACCCAAGGCCAGCAGAGCAGGAGGTGACCCCCACTGGCGCTCCGTCACCACTATTGTAGAGTGCCCAGGTAGGGCGGGGTTACCACCAGCATGCCAAGTACCCAGCAGAAAGAGACTACGGCAGCTAGGCGCTCCCTTTCCGAAGTTGGTCGACAAGGTGGGAGTACCGCCATACCCCGACCAACAGCACAGAGTGCGATGCTTCCTTCTAACCGCCTGAAGGGAGACGAAGAAGAAGAGGGAGGGGGTGGCGTATATGCCTACTCCTGGAAGAATGTCAATAGAAGCGATGATGAAAGGGAATGATAGTGGTAACAAGGGGTTTGCAAGCAAAAAAGAGTTGAGTGAGAACACAGACCAAGTTGGAATATGTCTGGTACATTGGTGGGCCAACACCACACACATATTATCCAGCCTATACCTCTTCCAAGGCCTGAGGGACTGTGCCCAGGTTGCCGGCCAAACTAGTATTCTGGGGTCGCACAGTCATCACTCAAACTATCAGTACTCTGTCTCACAAAATATAGCACAACATTATTTTCTGCATAATTAGACAGTCAACATTGAACGTAGTGGGTCTCAGCCTCCCCCCCCCCTTTTTTTCATTCAGCATCAGGCCACCCCTTCGGATGAGTTCTCGGAGGGTGAATGGTAAAACACAATAAAATGGATTAACAAGTAATCTACCTATGCCCATAGACAATATACCAACTAAATCAATAGTCCAGAGTAATTAGACAGTTCAAGCCAATAAATCACATTCAAATAAATTGCAGTTCATCCCTCAGGTGTAAAGGCACATTGCTGAAAGGTGAGGTATGTTCCAGTTGCAATCTATGAAGATCACTTGTATAATGCATCATAATTGTAAGTTAAACTGTTTAAAACCTTTTTTCACTTGACCCCAAGCTGTACCCACCTCTCTCGTGACTCACGGCTGGAGAGTTTAATTAGTTACAGCCACTTTGAGGCAAGTTAGTAACGAAGGAGCTTGGTTCTCCATGGCCGCTTTATCTGGAACAGAGCACGGGCAGTCCGCATAGGGAACTTAGCTTGTAATAAATGTTTACCCATACAGATAACAGTGTCTCGTCTACATCATTTATAGATCTGACCGCCTCCTGGTCGCTTAAGGGCGGGCACTGCCTATTCCGAGAAAGAGTTTATGCAGGTAAATGTCAAGAATAGAGGCTTTTTTTAAGGAGACGTAGTAGGCCCACAAAAATTATATAAATGGCTTTTGCACACCATAACTGTTTCATATTTAGGACGGCGAAATGATAAAATAAGCAGAATGTCGAAAATAAAATAGATAATATATGGGGAGTTTGGCCGCTTTGTTTACGTCGGACGCCATGATGTTCAGTATCGGCAGTCACCTTATTGGCTGTGGATGTGTAGATGTTACTGTATGTTAGTTGCAGCTTAGATGTGAGACAGTGCGGTTCGTGGCGAGTGGTGTGTGTTGTTGTGCGCGTGAGTTGTGACGTCCGAATCCGACCGTGCAAAGCCTTGTGATTTAAGAACGGGGGTGCAAGTATAGATCATGGTGTTTTGTTGAGTGGGGTAAGGTGCAAGTCATGCACAACGGTACTTGAATTGGCCGAGGACAGTGGAATTGTACACGCCGCCTACCTAGGCGAGTTAATTCGTATACTTCCGGTATGTTTTGCTGTTAATTTAAAACCCAAAAATCTTAGACAGGAATAAAATTGTAGGTTAAATTAAAACCCTACAATCCTAGGTTAGAATAAACCCCTATAATCCTATGTTAGATTAAAAATGTAAAATAGTGATTCACTCATCGTGAGGTTAGGTTAAGTTAGGTAAGGTGGGCACATATTACGAAATTGGGTGGACAATGATAAATTGAGGTGTTTTTGTATTTTTTGTGGGTGTATTTTAGTGATTTTACCCCACAATTTCCCTGATATTCATAGACCTCCCCACTATCGTTTTTGTGGTATTTTAGCATAATACGTTAATGGTGCTAGTAAATTCGTGTTCTGTGTAATTAGCAGAGTCGAAATATACTACTTTTCTGGATTTTAATTTTTACATTTACTTTTACGTACACGTGTAAGAAACATAATATGTACCAATCTCAAAGCGTACGGAATGGTCCACAATTCAGTTGTCAACCGCAACTAAGACGAGTATTGTAGGGTAGGGGTAACCACAACCGACCAACCCCCCCGAGTGTCTCTCGTGTTGTTCCGAGTAATCACCGAGCGACTGGTGCCCATTTCTCGATTCAACCAGTTACGACTACCCGCAGAAATTATACCCTATACCCGGGTCTTATCAATTGTTGGTATTCACTTAGAAAGCACCCAGGAATATCCCTTTCAGTCAAGAGTACGAGCGACATCCCCTTAACATGTCCTACACTGTAGGTTTGGTTTTTCATAAGTTTTGCAGCTTCTTCCAGCCATTTGTTGGACATTGTGGCTACACAAAACCACGACAACATAAGAACATGTGTAATTTTTCTCGCATGTGTTGGAGGTTGTAAAAAATGTAAAAACAAAAACAGGTGTTCAAAATTATGCCCACTTTGTCACAAAGGGATCAAGGGAATGTGGGGAGTACATGGCAGTGAATGTGAACAGACAAGATATTATATTTAATTTTTTTACTCAGGGCTGACACACATGGCACACAAAAAATAATTGGAAAATGTCCCAAGTCACAACAAGTGTTCCATGCAACACAAGTTTATGGTTGCCTAAAAAAAAATTGGTTGAATTTTGCCGGCTGGCATTTATTAGTAATTATTTTGAATCTGTTGCCAACAGAGTGTAACTGTGTTTGGCAGAAGACAACACACTCGTCTCGGCGGAATAAGGAAGCTACTGACGGCAAGGCAAGCAGGCAGCGAGTGTCAATACGGGGCAGCAGGCGTTCCAACTTACGGGCATTCTCTCGGTGTCGACGCCGATGGGGAAGTTGCCGATGGAACGCACAGTTTGCGAACCGTACAGCTTGTCCGCCGGCACCTTCACCTCGCCCATCGTGTCCCTCTCCACCCTGAAGTCCTCACTCACGTCCTGCCAGTACAAGGAACAACAGCTCTCAGTTCCTAACCTACTTCACATATCACTGTTCCAAGCACGTCACTTGTGACAGTTATTACAAATGTACGCTAGGCACGTTATCAACAGCAGTTCGTGGATATACGTACCATGTTCGCGGAGGTCGTGGAGAACTGCCGCAGTTCCTTTAACGACGAGTTTACGTGCAGTTTCGCAGATCGACCGCCCAGCCGGGCAAAGGGAATATTCGAGAATGCCATTGCCCAAGCTTTCCCCTTTAACCTCGTTTACACGCAATGGAGCTTAATCCCTGCACTCGGGACGAAAGAACGGCGAGCGCAGACCGGGAGACCCGAGTTAGATATAATTACGTAACGAGCACGGCCTGAGGTAAAAACACAAGTCCGGCCGCACGCGCATTCTCACAACGGTGCAGTGTGGGACATCAAAGTTGTTCCGGAATCCGGGAAATATCGCGCTAATCCCGATTACTAGTGCATCAACTGCATTACGCCTGCAGAAAGAGTGCTCCCCTCTTGCATCATGTTGGCATGAATTTTTGTTGCAAATGTGCTTAATGTTAAGTTATTTATTCTTCAAATGTGGACTTAATTAATGCAGGTTTGTATATTTAAGGCGTAGTTAAATAATTAATTTATAGAACTGCTATAAAGATGTAACATGTGGAATAAGATTATGATTTTTTCAAATAAGTTTACGTGGTATGCCGAAAACGTGTGATTTCTGTTTCCTCATATTCTGTAATAATAAAACATGTACAGTATCGGAACAACGTTACGCGGGTTCTCCAAGTAATGCACTCATACAGGAAAGGAAACACAGCCAGACAGTATCAAGTACTGGTAGGTACTACCAACATGACGTCACGCGTGCATGCGCAATGACAATCCTGTAAGAGACCACGGCAATGAGTGAGCGAGAAAGAACGCCAGGATTGCTGTCTGCGCACGGTTCGGTTGGCTCTATTTATTTCACAGTTACGAATTAAATAAAATACACCCGGCTGACGTCGGAAAGTGTGAACGGCGTAAGTGTGTGGGCACACTCTCGGCAGCGCATTTCCCACGCACGTCGCTCGCGGGGGTGGCAGCACTGGCGACGTGCGCCAGCAGAGTGGAGAGAAGAGCTGCGTCTGGCTGCGGTTTCCTCCTGCAGTTATTTAACCGTGTTTACTCGAGTGACTGTGCAAGCTGAGCCTGGGTTTGGCGTGCACGCTGCTAGTGGAACACGACTCGCCGCCCAGGTTCGTATAGCAGTTGTGTTGCGTGCGGCGCCCAGCGAGGAGCTGACCTGATTAATTGGATTGCGTGTTTGAGACTGCGGCTAGCGTGGAGGCTGCTGTGGTGCGTGTGTGTAGCAGTTGCCGGGGATGTGACTGCAGCCAGTGTCTCCCGGGACGCTGCCCCCTCGCTCGCCTCACGTGTACGTGGCTGTGCACGTTCCCACCGACATTTACACCGATCACGCGCCGTGGTATTACCGCTTGCGGGATGACGTGATTAGTTGCCCTGTGACGTCACCCTCACGTAAATTTAAACTGCACGCGCACAGTAATGCGAGTGTTCCGTACAGCATTGAGAATCAATAGCACAAACCACTGTCTAGCAGGTGGGAAGTTGTGCAGTAGGCCACTGTGTGGTGTCACAATCTACCTGTTTGCACCTCTTTAGGTAGTTGTTACCTTAGCCAGTCTCCTACATACATAACCCTGCACAGACTGAAAGAACCCAACATGTCTTGCTCTGAGGTATTTGTTACTCTGATCTAACATTTTCATACCACCCACACACATTGCTACTGATAGAACCTTCAAATGTACGTCTATAAATATTGGTACCATTCTGGTTGTTTGCGACACTCGCCTAATGCTTAGCTCAACACTCGCCTAATGCTTAGCTCAGCAAACAGATATCTTATAACCAGCCTGCCCATGCAAATAATCCCTTACATTACACAAAACATATGTAATGAGTAGTTTCATGTGGCTATTATTATGCTAGAGAGAGAATTGTTTACATTGTCATGATTCTTAACCCAGTCCATATTCATACTCTTCATATCCGTGCAACAGAAGACAGTTGATCGTCATGCCGCTGTTGTTTAGTTACCACATCCACTACCATACTTCATGCATCGATGTCATCAGTGCGAGAAGTGTTCTGTGTGATTAAGAAGGTCTCTGTTGCTGTACCCAAGCACACACTCTTTTCTAATAAACCCAAAGTTTAAATTGCACGTAAGTACATAATAGCATATAGATGTACGTAATATGGACATCAAAGATTAGTTGATATTATGCTCAAAAGTCCAAGTACAATATGTCCATTAAGTTCATTAATTCATTTGTTTACAGTTCCAAAGACTAAAATTAATGTGCTGTGTAAGTTATACACAATTAGTATAGACTCGTTAGTTATTATGCCTGGTTCATGCGTACACCAATCATGCGGAACAGACAGCGGAACGCTCAAACAGCCAATCGGAAACCATATTTTTTTCCACACATACCACACCAAGTTGATCTCGTGCCAAAATTTTTGCCTGCAAAAGAGCAGACTTTGCTGGTATTTCCGAGAAGTTCACTGTTTCGCATGTTGATGTACGAGTATCTTTTAAGTATGTGTTCTTGTCTTGTGTGTACTGATATGTACTATTTGTATCGTGTATGTATGTATATATATATGTGTGTGTGTGTACTCATAAATGTGTATGTATACAGGATACCCCCAATATTTCCAAAACGGTTTGCAGATCACAAAATGTGATTTTCGCTGAATGAAATTACGTACGGGGGCTAGTAATTTGCCACAAAGTGACTATTTGTAACACATGTGCGAACAGAAATAATTAAACCACATATGATTTTTCCCCTGGAAACATACATTTATTTCAACAGCATCTGAAAGTACGTGCAAAGAGGAATTCAGTGATATAGCATATGCAAGGGGAAAAAAGTCCCAGGAATGCCAAGACATAATGTGCAAATATGATGAAGTTAAGTGAGCCAGTTGCATAGGTCACTGGACCTGTACTCACAGCTGTGAGCACATTGTTCGTATGGTTGGCCATTATACGGGCGTCCAATTAGGATACCTTTCACCATGCATTTGGACGACTTGCTTGGCATTTCTGCCACACTCACCATAAATAAGTAGAACATCCAGTTTTCCCTCCTTCGTGGACTTCCTTGCGTACGTACAGCCACACACTGGAATGCCACTTACCAGAGCAGATTACGGGGACTGGCGCTGCTCTGCTGTAAGGAAGCGGTCCCGCCAGGATGAGTATTTATATTATATGTAGCAATATATTGAAGAGTTCAATATTATGTAAGTGCTCAGTTGAATAATAAATCTTAAACGGAACTATATCATGGTTTATCAACATATATTGGTGTAACGCTCAGTGATAGTTAAATAACTGTATTTTAATTAAATATGTGAATTCACATGTTAGTTTTACTCATAAATTTATTAACCAAATGCAGTTTGGAAATTAACCATTAGCTACACTAAACTATAATTTTTTTTTTAATAGTAAAAGAAAGTTACACACTCAAAAATAATTCAGTAAAATTCATTAAAATTACTAAAGTAGATAAAAAACATTGCAGTGTTTAGTTTGTTTGTGGTCGTAAACAGAGCTTCCTACTAAACAGCAAATTGACGGCACAGAAAATGTGTGTATATGTGAACCTCTATAGGTTCTGTTTCATTGGCATAAGTGTGAATCAAGCTTTATAGATATAATAAATTTATAAATACATAGTTCTATAAAGCTGTGAAACATGAATCAACACACAAAAATATAGGTACAACATACTTATTGCAAGTTAGGTAAGTTTTCTATCTTATATTTTTTTATATTTATTTAACAATAGGGGTAGTTTTCTATCATATATTTTAATATTTATTTAATAATTGGGGTAGAAGTTACATATCTTAAATAATCAGTAAGTGCAGATCCTTTCATTAGGTATTTAAATATTACACAGGACAGTCTATGTAAATATTGCACAGGACAGTTTATGTAAATAGTTTGTAAGCCATATGTAGTGGTTAGGACACAAGTAACATAGTTTACTTTTAAACAAATGTAACAGTTGAAAGCTTGCAGTTGTTTGGACCTAAATTACTGACGATATGTCTGTAACATTTCATAATCCAAAAATAATTTATTTTATAACCGTTAATACCTTCACTTAATATAAATTATGCCTTTAATAACACACATTTCAGCCTCAATTTGAATTTGTCTAAAGTTTTAATCCACTTGAAGCTTCTCTGAACTTTGTTCTACGCACAAATTTTGTGGGAAGATATCCGCACATGCTGGATTTCAATACCCTATGGGCGTACTAATAGTTTAATTTTGCTCATTGGTGGCGTGTGTATTTGTAAGTAGACATATTAATACTTGACTGGCCAATCACATAATCTTGTCGTGAAAATTGGATGTCCCTATATCGTTGAAAAAGTAGTTGCACCTACAATGAAGCAACCTACAAGAATGAAACGTAGTGGATAGTTTTGACAGTGTGAGACAGGCAGATGATTCACATTTCACACTCTGCTGCGCAAGTGACGTCAGCAAGGGAGGGGGGGTCTTATCGCTATACCTGCCAGACTACACGAGATTGTCCCGCTATGCATGCTTTCCATTCTGGATTGTGTCTGTAGCTGCCCTTCACAGTGTAGTATGCCTCACATATGAGTTCTACAGTTGGATGTATTTAAGAAGGGTTGCATCATAGTGCTGCGGGAAGCAGGATGATCATTTCATTGTATTGCATGCCATTTTGGTTGTGTGAACATTACCACAGCATGCTGTTGGCAGCAGTGGATAGAAGGCATGCACACATGACACGCAGGATCGGGGAGAGCATCACAAACCACACTGAGGGAGAACTGACTGCTTGTCCAACATGCACAGAATGCCCCAGCTGCGAACATTCAGCAAGCGTGCTGCGAGAGCCAGTGTCGTTGGCAGACGACTGCACGTCGCAGGCCTACGTGCCCACAGACCGTTAAGGCCAACACCATGTCGATGTTACTACAGAATGGCAGTGGGTAGTCGCTGTGATGTATCCCACTATTGTCTTGGTGGCAACGACCTTGCGTCCACGTGCGGAGGCAGCACCGAGATGAATAGTATGTCGCTCGTCTAGACGGCCCAATGGTACGTTGACGAGGTCCTGCAGTGAGTGGCCACTACCCACTGCAACCAGTGGACGGCCTCACCGGCACGCTATTCCTGCAGGACCACGCTCGTACTGCTGTCGTCTCAAGAGCTGCTCTGCTAGGGCCTGCCACATAGCCAGATCTGTCCACAATTGAAGATGTATGGGATGCTATTGGCCGCTCTATTGCGACTCCACCCGTACTACAAAATCTGCAGGAACTGTGAGCAAATATTCAAGCTGCATAAGATGGATTATTGCAGGACACCGTTGAGAACCTCTGCAACTCAATGCCGTCATGTCTAGCAGAATGTGTTTGCAACGGTGATGGCCTAATGTCATACTGAGAAATGTATGTGTAATAAATATTTCTCATACTAGTTTCAATTTGTAATAATTTCTTGTGGTTGTTGACTCTTGCCATTCTTTCAAATAGCATTGCAACCCAACAATTCCTTTTGGGTGCAAAATATTTTTTGATGATGAGTGTATTTGAAAGAAGAATTATGTTTTATCATTAATTTAAGGCAAACTTCAGATTTATATCGTAATATAATCCCAGAGGTATGCTACTGATATTTCTGTCTTAGTGGGAGATGTTTCATGACTGGATTAGGCGTGGTCGTGAGAAGGGTGCCGGCCACTAGAGAGCAGAGTAAGGGATGATTGTGGAGAGATTGCAAGTGTTGGCGGCTTCTCGTGTATGTTTTTGTAAAGTGAAGAAGGGCCAACATTAGTATTTCACAATATACGAAACTTGTATTGCAGTGAGATGCAGCACACCTTTGTCTTTATTATTACATCATACAATGATAGGGTCACCATTTCTCATGTCCTACGAGGAGAGTCGACAAGAGAGAATGACTACACATGTGTTCAGCTCCTTGCACGTAATGACGACCAGACATTTGGTGTGCGTACCAAGGTTGCTCATAGTGCTCCAGCACTTCTAGGCCTCTTACGTGCAGAATACCTGTAGTCAAATGCCGTCCTTAAAATACAAACTTTTTGGTTAGAAATTATTTTCACAGGTTGATTTTAAAGTTGTTCAGTTAACTGTAATCAGTCTATAACCAAATTATGAACTCGGAAACTCTAGGTATGTGGTTTATTGATTTCGCTGAACGACAGTAAATATTTACATTAAAATTTTTTCATAGCACATTGCATAAAATTATTTTTTTATGTATTAAGATTTAATTTGTTGGTTGCAGACCACTTTGCTGATGTCATTCTACTGCATGTGTGTGGAGAAAAGAAAAAATATGTATATATACACTGAAGAGCCAAAAAAAACTGATACATCTGCCTAATATCGTGTAGGGCCCCCGTGAGCACGCAGAAGTGCCGCAAGATGACGTGGCATGGACTCGACTAATGTCTGAAGGTATGCAGGAGGCATTGAAATCTGCGCCAATTTGAGAAAGGGTTGCACGTCTGTCACGTTTAATGATTCTCGTCAGTCATAGTTTGTTCTGTTCGTTCACCATCTTTTTCCGGCCGCAGCGATGTCAAAGATTTGATGTTTTACCGGATTCCCGATATTCACGGTGCACTCGTAAAATGGTCATACGCGAAAATCCAATTTTTATTGCTACCTCGGAGATGCTATGTCCCATCTCCCGTGCACCAACTATAACACCACATTCAAACTCACTTAAATCTTGATAACCTGCCATTGTAGCAGCAGTAACCGATCTAGCAACTTTGCCAGACGCTTGTTGTCTTATATGGGCGCTGCCGACCGCATCGTGTTACTCTGATACCATACCTCTGTTATTTGCATACGCACGCCAATACCAGTTTTTTTGGCTCTCCAGTGTACATATAATTTATTTATTTTATAATATACACAACATAAAGCTGCAGTGTGAAAAGTTAACATATTACTACAAACTACAAAGAAAAAAATATTTTATTTATATATATGTATATAAATAAATAAAATATTTTTCTCTTTGTAGTTTGTAGTAATATGTTAGCGTTTCACACTGCAGCTTTATGATGCGTATATTATTTAAGCAGTTATTACCACAGGCCTATTAATTATATTTACCAAAACAAGTTATGTTACACCAAGAGACACTTGGTTGGTAAATTATAGTACAACAAGGCTTGTTATTAGAAAACTGAATTTGACACACTCGCAGCTGACTTCAAAGTGTAGCCTCTTGCTGTTAGTCTAACACAAGGGCAAATGTACACAGTGACTTTCCATACCTTGAGGCTGATTGTCAGGTTGACTTTGATAACAGTTGTTTTGAAAACAAGTGTTTGTGGTGGAAATACCACTTGGCCTGTATAGTGCAAAAAGAATAATAATTTCAGTTGTATAAGAAAGAGAATAAAGAAAGCCAGTGCACTTTGTTTGAGGAGTGTTTGTAATTCAGTTTGTGAGTACAGTAGGAGGTGATAAAGCAAGCTTTAAGGCAGCACATGTTCCTCGACAAGTGTGTGCTGTGAGTGGAGGTGACATAGACAACAGGTACAGACAGCGCACGCATGTCAGGGGTAGGGGTTAACATCCAGTCCACAGCGAGGTCGTTAGCGACGGAGCAAGTTGCTCAGAGAAGCAGGAGTGGCCGTGGCCTGGAGTAAGGAACCACTCCAGCATTGGCCTGGAGTAAGGAACCATCCGAGTATTTGCTTGGAGCGACTTCGGGGAAACCATGGAAAACAGAGCCATCTCGCTCGGTTGCATGGGAGAAACGCAGACTGTGACCATGTGTATTCCAGTGAGCATTTGTTAAAGTCTTGTCTATTGTACAGTTTTTTTTTTTTTTTCCAGAGCTGTGTTCAAACTTGGAACACTCAGGTATAGTTTTCCAGACCGTTACTTAGCAGGGAGCACAGGTGATGTGGCACCTTTGCATCTCGTCTGGTATCAGTTGTAGTGTAGATAGTGTTGCGAGGTTTCCAGCCGTGTGATAAGATAACGCTGCTTGCAGATTGTATAATAAGCACCACGGTGGGCATTGAGACAGCCTTGAACTGGGCATTATTACATTGTTTGGGACCCGGAAATTTGGTAGACTCTCTCGGCAGTAAATTAGACTCTGCAATCCTTTATGCTCTTAAGCCTCAGTTAGTTGTTTGTTGGTTGTTGTGCCCCATTTTAACTCATGACCTGGTAGCGTGCGATTCATCACTTGTTTTCCTTACAGTCTTGTTATTGGTTGAAAGTCATCCAGGGTGTGCAAGAGTGCAAGCTGTTGTCTAATGGAAGCATAAACTCGACTGTACATGCAGTTGAAGTTTAACTTGTCTCAAAATGAATTCATGAACTTCCCAGGTCTGAATATTATGCTCGGTGTAGTGCCGGGCCAGCTGTGAACGCAGTGGCACAGCTACAGTAACAATAGGAAGGAATGAAGCCTCAGCAACATGGGAGTCCAACACTGGTACGGAATGGAAAAGCCTGTGGTTTTCTATTTTGTTGCTACCCACAGAATGACTGGAAATAAGACATCTGTTAAGAAATGACTTGAAACCTTTTGGGTACCTTGACCCACNGGGGGGGGGGGGACAGGTACAGGACGAGGAGGCACTCGGCAGTAGTGCGGTGGCGATGGACAGGAGGAAGTGAGTGTGGTCGCAGAGGTGAGATAAGGTCGCGAGCCATGTATCGCCGGCCGGCTAACCTCCTTGCAGTCTCTGTGTGTTCACAACCACTGTGCAGGGAAGACGTTCAAGTTGTTTACTTATTACCTTTTTTTACTTATAATTTTACACTTATAACATTTGTTTATTGTTATAAAAATAAGAATCAATCTGCAAAACGGTTATTTTTGTGTTATGTGATTTAAGAAGTTGATGAAAATTGGTTTTGGTTATATAAAAGAAAACCAACCCACTTTTCCTTATTTTCTATGGTGAAATATTGCCAATAGACCTACCCACATTCAGATTTTTTATGGTTAAACCATTTTGAAGAAAAAAAAATCCACGAGGCATAATGGTTTTTCTTTATAAAAAAAATTGGTGCTAAAAATTTTAAGTTGGAATAAGAAACCACCCAGAACATTACCAAAATAAGAGTTCAATATTTTGACATGTTAGACATGATGTTGAAATGTATTGTGTTGTGTAACTTTGTCCATTGTTTTTCCTCATCAGTACTTTAATAACTGAGGAACAAGGGAAGTTCTTATGAAGTAACTGCAGGATATGGGAATGGGAAGTGCCAAGCCTCTTGGAGACAGTCGTGATTGAATGACCAACCACCTAAATGCGAGTGTTTCACAGTTGCACAAGGAGGGATGCCTTACCAAGACATGCTTACTGCTGCGTAATCACGAAGGGGCTGTGGTTGGCACGGTGGATAGTGGGTTCGCCTCCCACTGAGATGATTCAGCCTCAATTCCCACCAGGCGACTCCTGGATTGTCGCATGCGGAATCGCGCCGGTTAACGGGTTTCCTTGGAGATTTCAAGTTTTCCCCGGCACTGCTGCATATCCACCTTCCAATGGTTCACCATCATTGACTCTCAAGACCTCGTTCCCACAAACCTCCTCCGCTCCATTCTTCCTTCATTATTAAATGTACTCGATTTACCCATGTGGCTTTGAGCTTATTAATTACCTTCGTAAATAAACAGTTGTGGTAACAAACTCTTTTTGTGAAATTATGTAGCTAGTCAATGTAACCTAGTATTGCTGGTTTGGGTGTACAGACACTTCCAAGCGAGCAAGTTGTTTTTCTGTCAAATGTTGGAAGTAACTTTGAAAGCTGCATGTGATAAGTGCAGGAATATCTCAGTTGCCAGTTATTCTGGAGGCTGGTGTTAGTAAAGTGCAACAGTATTTGTGTGCAGTGGAAACACGCAGCAGAATCAACCCGAGTCCAGATGTTTCGTGCCAAGTTGACGACCCCTTAGTTAGATTTGCTTCCAAGACTATTGCAAACTGTTGAAGACTGAAGAAAATTGTCTTGTACCCAGTTGCAGAAACCATTGCCAGGACTTCATCCAAGATCATTTTCTACATGATGGAGGACCAGCGGCCAGAAATGTTGCACAAACATCAACATGGGGGTGATCCGAGCTCATTGTGAACGTGGCTCTGAACTGCCGATTTTCTGGCGTTCATATTGTGATCTCAAGATCATTTATTAACCTGTTAGTTTTGATTTAAAGTAAATTTTCCAGTGAAGATAATTAAACTCTAATATATTTACTTATTTCTGAAAACTTTTATTATTCTTTGTCTTTAAACTTGAGGGGAAAAAATGCTTTTATGTATTTAGAAATTGTAAATCTACAAATTTAATATTTAATAACAAATCATTTTTACTGAATTACTGCTTGTAAAATATGTGCATGTAATCATGAAAATACTGTAGACAGTTGAAAGTTTCGTTGTGACATAGTGCGAGTAGAATTAAACTCACATATATTCTACATACCAAAAATTGTTTAATGCATCGTCGCATCCCCATAAAATATAAAACCGGTTTTGCAACACAAACTATAAAAAATATGAATAAATCCATTACAACTACAGCTTATAATTTATGTTATTTTATATTGTACTGTTAAAGAAACATTGACGTCACAATATTTCAGCCAACAGGAATTTAACAGCATTGCCCTGTACAGTTATTGTCAGTTTTACTATTCAGCTCAACTTCAGAAACGTAACTTTCAAGCACAAATCATTTTATTGGTCAAAATAAACACATTTTTTTTAACATGAAACCACCTCGGTTGACGGTACTGAAATACCGGTTACTGGGAATGCCAGTGAGTCTAACCACATTATTTAATGTTCTTACTGGGATATCCGGTTCTATTAATCTGTGGTTAGAAGGAACATAATTTAGTCTGTAATGACCTTGCTGTTCTGCTACCTTTGCACTTCCATGCCCATAGAACATGACTTACTTTGTGACTGAACATGCTTTATTTCTCTGGAATACAGAGTACAACTGCTGTGTGGCTGATGTATTGTTGATGAGAAGTTCAGGCATGCGTAACGTGCGTCTCAGGAACGGACATGCGGAGCGAGTCCGCGAGGCAGGGAGCGTGCGTGACCAGCCAGCCGAGCGACATGCCTCTCTGTCGAGACTGAGGGCGCCCAGCTGTCCCATGTTACACGGTGTCCTTCACCAGCGTCACTAGACATGGAGTGCTTCAAGTGAGTATATTCGCCTTCTTATTACATAGTTGGCATACTGTATTTGGGCAGGAATTGAAAATCTTACGTTCATGTGAAGCATGTTGTAACAGAATTTTAATGTAGTTTTTGTACAAGCGTGCCTAAATGATGCAGAACCCTCTTCCGTGTATCATGAATATTACAAACCTAAGTTTACGCAAAGTCATTTGAAGTTAAGTATGATGGAAGCACGTAGTGGCATTACCAGTAACTTGGTGATAGTGCATAATATGTATTGTGTAGTTATTGAAGAGAATGTGGTCATTTAGTAACAAATTGTTTGTAAATCAAGAAAGTTATTAATGTGGACATCTGTCTAGGCTCCCAGATGATGTGCAGAGCTGCAGTAGGGAATATTTTATTCAAAATTATTTAACGTTTCCTTGAGATATCTGCTTATAAATAGCATTTTATAGTCTATTTGCTGTATCTTCACAATTTCTTAATCAAACCTTTAAAAAATCACCTCATGTAGGGTGTGGTTGGTTTACTAAATATGGCATATGTATCGCAAGTATTTTATACCTTTGTTAACATAAAAGTATCATAATTCTTGTTTGATTGAACTTTATTTTATCTTTAAATTATAATACTTTTTTATGATTGTGAATACAAACAAAAGGAAAACAGGCGAGTTGTTAACCTAGTAAGAATTAGTTAACATCCAAAATATTATTGAATTGAGTGCGTATGAATGTGGTGCATTGCTCGTTGGTGTAATTTTCTAGACTTTGTTTAACTTTGTTTATGATGCAGACAATAGCCTGAAAGCAGATGTTTAGCCGGGCCTCAGAAATGTTTGAAGTAGCAATGAATGGACTATAAAAACATTACACCTATTTACACAAATTTCCGTTCCTCCTTTTTCTGAAAGCTTAATTTTTTTTGTGTGAAAGCTGGTTAAAATGGGTGGTTTTGGCATTTTTTTTTAGCATGAACATAATGGTACAGAATCTTCAAAGCTGTATAGGAACGTATTTCATGCCTTTATTTTTATTTTACATCTTAAAATGATATGTTTGCTGCTGAAAGTGTGAAAGGTATATTGCCAGTGGAAAGATTGCATACTAATTCAGTGCCTTGCCCCATCCCCGCACTGCCAAGTAGATAACCACGTGAATCTCACGATACACACCGCACAGGGATATTCCTGCAATTACGTGTTTTTAACTTACATGTGATAAACATAACGTATTAAATATTCTCTCTTTGCTAAATAGTTTTAGTCCCTACTGTTGGGAGTGAGTGTAGATTATAATATTGGGAGTGTAGTATTCCAATTATAACTTTGTTTTAGATTGTGAAGCGATAATAATTGGAATTATACACAAGAAAGCAATGTTAGACGTAGTGCGTGCAGGCCAAGGAAGGTAGCAGGTAATGCATTAGGGGAGTCCATAGTAGTGAAGGTGTGGTGGAGTTGAGGTAGTTAAAAGAAGGTCACTCATATCTAGAATAAAATGCTCGTGACACAGTTTATTAAAACTATACTTTGTATGTTACCCAATTGTGTAAACCAGATACTCAACATTTGCTAATTACAAAATTTGCAAATTTAAAATAAAAAGTACATTTAAAACAACTTCAAAGTATTACTGGCTTGGTTACAAGCCGGTACGGTACCTTTGGCAGCTGCCCGGCCCTTGAGCCGCCCCTGTGGTGAGGCTACTGTAGAGTTTGTGGACAGGTGGGAGTGTTGTGTGTCGCAGCACTGCTGGCTGCTGCAGTATCTGTGCCCTCCCAAGTGCCCGGCCCTTAGCCGCCCCTGTGGTGAGGCTACTGTGGAGTTTGTTGGCAGGTGGGAGTGTTGTGTGTCGCAGCACTGCTGGCTGCTGCAGTATCTGTGCCCTCCCAAGTGCCCGGCCCTTAGCCGCCCCTGTGGTGAGGCTACTGTGGAGTTTGTTGGCAGGTGGGAGTGTTGTGTGTCGCAGCACTGCTGGCTGCTGCAGTATCTGTGCCCTCCCAAGTGCCCGGCCCTTAGCCGCCCCTGTGGTGAGGCTACTGTGGAGTTTGTTGGCAGGTGGGAGTGTTGTGTGTCACAGCACTGCTGGCTGCTGCAGTATCTGTGCCCTCCCAAGCAGACAGGGGAATTTGTAGCTGTGATGCAGAAAGGGGAATGTTTAGCATTTTTGCAGGCATGGGTTGGTTTTTAGCATTGAAGCAGGCATGGGTGTGGTTTAGCATTGATTGCACACTGAGGTGGAAATTGTGTTTTCTATGAGCCAGGGGTAGTGTTACATTGAATATGGAATGTACTCTGTATTGAGCATGTAGTGTGGTATTGAAGCAGAGTTGTGGTACGAAGGTTATGTTGTGGTTGCAGTGGGCGTGCAGACAAGGTGGTGTTTGTGTGCAAGGCTGCACTGCGCACCGCACTCATCATCCTCAACAATATGTACTGCATCCCTACGTACGTGGTGTGGATGGTGATGATATTTCCTCTGAAGAGGTACCACCCGGAGCTCTACTGGAAGATCGAGGGCCACTTCTTTCACTGGCTGCTCGCCATGGTCAGCATGTGGAGTTGGTCTGCTGGATACGACGGTACGACTACTTTCATCTCCGTTTCCTCGCTGTTTCTTGCTTTTCATGTTTCGTTATAAACAACTGGTTACTGCATGTGTTCTTCTAGAAGGTTTTGTAATAGGAATCTGTGTTGTACTTGGCTTACTGTTAAGTGTCTCTTGTGGGCACTCCTTATATCTTCGAACTCACGCACAGTGTATCTTAGTGAATTGTGTCTGTATTCGCATCGCTGCACGTTACAACCAAAATATGCAGCGCTTATACCATTTTCTTCCTCAATGTGTTTTAAACAGGAAAGAAACTTATGATTGCCACCATTTTAAAAATAACTTTTTTTATTTTATTTTAAGGCATAAAATTACTCATAATTTGTTTCCAACATAATTGTAGATATGCCTACCACCGTCTACATTGAAATACATGCATTGACTGACAAAACATTTTTTGAAAAGGCTGTTTTTCAGTAGCTTTTGCTTAGTAGTTGGTACGTAAGCAGCTTGCTTTGACAATGTAAATGTGTGTTTTTAAGTGTTTGTAGTACAGGTACTATTTTACAATAATCTACCCTTAAGAAAGTAGCCAGATAGTATTGTAGATTAATGTAATTTTGTTAGGGAGAATGCTATAATAACTTATTATTTCTGTCTCCCGCTTGCTGCCATGTTCTTTCCATGCACAGAGGCACCCTCAGGATGCAAGTTAGTAATTATGTTCTGTTGGTGGCGTGGTCACTTCTCAAGAAACACAGCTTTAGTGTTTAGTCTTACTCACCTTAGGAAGAGAACTAAATTTCTTATGGGAGAATGTGTCGCAGGAAAAATGTTCCATAGAGCTCGCTTTTAAGTTGGCAATAAGTTGTGAAATTCTATTTATTGAATTTATTTGTGTTTAAGAGTTTGTGTGTGCCATGAATTGTGAAATTTAATAAAATAAATTGTATAGTACAATGTTTTGCTAAATCCAGTTTTAAAAATAGATACCTATTAAACATGTGGACATATTTTGTTAACTTCCCATCTAGTGCTAAGACAAAGTTTATTGTTCAACTAATATTCAAATGCTTATGAATTAGTTTGTTTAGTTGAGTAACTATGGAAAATTTTTACTTGAGCATCCACTTTTTAGTTTTTGTTGTAATATTTCTAAAATAACCACAAAAAACTAAACTTGTAATGTTTCCACAGCTGTTGTGTTAATAATAATTATTATTACTACATTTTAAAAATTATTATTACTTTGATTTTTTTCCTTTGCTCTTTCATCCATTCCTTTTTTTTCCCTCCAAGGGTTTTATTACAGCATTTATTCCTTAAGCAATCAACTCATGTAGGTTTTTTTTTATGTAAGTGTAACAGAAAAATTTTAGAAGTTTTGTTATAACTCTACCACTGATAGTTAATTTCATGTTTTAAATTGAGTTTATTAGATAAGGTGCACTAACATGTTTTAAATATCTTGTTAGAATTTCGAGATTTTTGTTTAATTTTCTTTAAAGTAGAATTCTCTGAAAATTATTTTAAATTTTTGTTTCAGTTTCACTAAGTTCAATAAAATATTTTTCATTAGTATTTTGTTAAACAAAAAGTCACATTCACATTAGTGAACTGTGTAGAAATAACAGGTGTCTGTTTCATGGGACGGTCTTACAAATGCAGAGATGCAGGCGAGTTCACTGTGTCCGCCTTATAGTCAGTAAAAAATTCTGTTTGCCAAGTCCAGGGCCAATTAAATATTTAAGCATGTGAATATAGTTAGTGGGAAATTTATGCTTGATTGAGGGGGAAGTAGAACCTGACATGTTGCCTGCAATGAAATGTGTTAATTTTAAGATGGTATGCATTATTTATACAGACCCATCAGTCTCCATACTGGGCTCTCAGCCTTAACATATCTGTACAGTAGTCAGAACACAAAAGGATGGTCTTTGGGGAGTATAAAACAGCTGTTACGTTAAAAAAATTTATTAATTTTTTTTATTTTTCAATACGTTCTTGGGAAAATACCTTGTGCCTGACACACGCATTGGCTGGCGGGACTCCCGGAAGTTGCCGAACAACAGACGATAGCGTTAAGTGTGGCGTAGATTGGAAGCAGGCCTGTGACCTGTTGATTCAGATGAAGCAATTTAAATTATTTTTAAATGTTTGTCAGTGACTGCCTGGTACTATCTTATTTTGTTAATGAGCGGCGTGGTGGTGCGCCACTGTCCAAAGTCTGTCTGATAAAAGATTCCTAGAAATTATCAGAAGCAGGAGTTGTGTATTTCCACATGTAGATGGAAAACTTTGTAGCATTGTAGGGGTGAGCCTTTATTGCCTATGCAGCTCTGTCATTGTAGTTTTTAGGTTTTTTAAAAAAAAACTTTTGTTTTAAGAACAGACAGATAACTTGAGATATTGAGTGCTTATGGCTAGTTAATAAAAAGTAATGAAATCAGTTTAAAGTTTTGATTTAAGTTTTTTCTTTTTTTAAAAGCTTTAAAATAGCTTATTGTAATTGCATTATTTCCAGGTATACGTAAATATTCTTTTACAGTAACTTGAAAGCGAGTGTTGGGAGATAAATCATTTCTCTTCATTAAGTGACAGGAAGTGCTAGACTCACCATTTGAAAGTCCCGTGGCTGCGAGACAGCATGTCAGTCCAGCAGGCGCACCGAGCGGGGAGCAGGGAGGGGGCAGAGTCCCTGGGGACCAGGCACCAGGGAGGCGTGGCTTCCAGATTTCATTTATTTGAAGTTCTTTCCTATCAATTTCCAGTTTAAAATCTATGTGGCAAATGTATGTTCAATGTTCAGTATTATCTTTGAAAAATTATGGTGCATGATTGGATGGAAACTGAGTTGTCTTTCAAAAAGCTAATAGAATAATTTCCTTAAAATCTTAGTTAAAACTTGTGTACTAGTTTTGCTATTCATATAATATACAGAAATATGTAAAAGTGCACAGTTCTTCAGGTTTGAAAAGTTGTGCTTTTAAGTCTGAAAGAAGCCCCAAGAAAATTATTTTCTCCTGGGCCTTTAGGTGCTGTCAACAATTGTGCAGTCCAGTGTCTTATGTAAAGGTTGTATGCAAGCACCATTGTCCCATAAATATACCCTTGCATGTGTGGCTTGAAGAAGCAAAACATAAAAGAGTTTTGATGGCCAAGTGTGCTTCTGTTCAATCAAGCACTTATAGACTTGCTAAAGTTGTTATTCAGTCTACTCATAATATAAGCGTAATGCAATGTGCAAGGTTTGACATCAAACAAATTATAAAGAAATTTTATATTGAGGAAATATTGTGTGAAAACAAAGAGTACAATATTTAAGTTTTCAATTTTCATTATTTTAAATGTCACACTTGATGTAGGTCTTGACGTCGTGAAATCTCTTTCTTCCTATACGCAACTGATATACCTGTGAGTATAGAGTCGGGCGCACTACACCCACACACAGTCGCTGTCGATAAGTTAGCGTGAGAGTGAAGGAGGTTGCGGCGAGCAGTGAGACATGCTGTCTTCTCTCTGACCGCACTGCAGAGTGGCCGAGGTGGGGCTGGACAGACTACTGAGAGTAGCAGTAGGAACCCCACAGGCATCGGGAACGTCCACCATGTTCAGAGAGGCTGTACTGGGATGCACTAGGGATGGAACCAGTATCAGTATGGTGTTACGAGCATTGCCACAAGCCTTCTCCAGTGAGTTGACGTCTGAGGAGTGGCCTATGGACGGTGGAGCATGGCAGCGCAGGTGTAGAGGGAAGCTGGTAAGTTGCAGGAATGGTTGGCGTAACATTGGGGTGGGGCTTGTTACAGTTGTGGAGGTAGGGGATGACATCCGGTCGTGCCTGGAGCAGCGCACGCTAGTGATCGCCAACCATCAGTCGACGGCCGATGTGCCGCTCCTCATGGCGACCTTCAACACCAAGCGCAACGTGCTTCCCAACATCATGTGGATCATGGACCGCCTCTTCAAGTATACCAACTTCGGCATTGTGTCCGTGCTCCACCAGGACTTCTTCATAGTCTCGGTGAGTGCCTCGCTGTTCCTTGCATACATGTGTATGATTTCACACTTCACCACACAACCTGTAGGGGAGTTGTACCATACCTTTACATGCTGCAACGGGTCTTGCTGTAGACTAAAGCTGAGGTAGCCTGATTTTCATTTTTTACTTGTGAATTGCCATCACAAAAGTGATAANTGTAGGGGAGTTGTACCATACCTTTACATGCTGCAACGGGTCTTGCTGTAGACTAAAGCTGAGGTAGCCTGATTTTAATTTTTTACTTGTGAATTGCCATCACACCATTGACTTGCAAGTTTTATATGTTTGGTTTCCAATATATCAGCTCTTTTATGCGAGACGGTAGACCTTCTATTTTAAAATATACAGTACTACAATTTGGCCGGTGATGTATGGAAATTTAAATTTAAAACAGTCTGGTTAGAGACAGTGTGTCTAAACAACATACTGACTGCTGTCTGTTCCATTGCTTGTGTGTGCGAGTGCGAGATGTTATGGACAGCATCTTGCATACGTTATTTCCAACATTCGCTCAGCATCGACATTATTTATTTTTATATGCAATTGCAACACAAATGTGGGTGTTATGTATTCAAGTGTAACTGTTGATTGATTAATTTTGTTTAGTAAATTGGCGACACAGTACCTTAAACTAGACAGTTTCAAATGTAAGTTAAGGTTGCAAGTAGGCCGTTAGGCTACCAAAAATATATTAAATGACAGGAATTAAAGTACTCACAGTGCACTTATCGACAGGCATGCGCGCGCGCACACACACACACAGGACGGCATATTTTCCACGTGGTTGCACGATTGCTACGTTTCGCTGGCTAGGCCAGCTTCATCAGGTGGCGAGTTGTATGGCGCTGCAGTATAGTGTAAGGGCGCTGTTGGTAGTAAACCTAGCGGCCGGGTGGTGAACTAGGGTGGGACGGGAAAGTTGCAAATTTGCTGGTATAGCTGATGAGTATGGTGTGGAGCTGTGATTATCTTATGTTGAGGCCTGGCGGATGCCTGGATTGTGTTATAAATTGGTGAGTTAGTTCCCAGCGTCTGAGTTCTGAGCGATTGCTAGAAGGTGGTTGAGCTCTCGCAACTCTGGTGCTTTGTTGTGTGATGCTGCAACTGGCTTGTCTTATAGGTTATTGATGTGACCAGCTACGGCTTGTTTGGTGTCTGCTCTGTTGCCATTCATTCTCTGCCCCAGAGTGTTGGTGGTGAGGCCGATGTATTCTGTATTACAGTGTTGGCACTGCAGCTGGTAAATCAGATTTTCTGTTGCACAGTTGTAGTTCCCTTGGATGGGGTGTGTACGGCTAGTGAGTCTGCTATTGACAGAAGTTGAGGGTTGGTGGATGGCACAGGAGCCACAGCGTAAGCTATTGCAGTGGTGGGATCCTCTGGGGGTGATGGTTTGGTTGGCATTTGTGGTCGGCTGCAGCTTTCGACGAACCAGTTTGTTGCGGAGGTTAGGTGGTCTTTTAAAGACCAATCTGTGTGGTTTGGAGAGCAGGTCTTGTGTGTTTGGTGAGGACCATTATCCAGAGTGGATAATGGTTCTGAGTTTACTTAGGCCTTCATGATATGGGACCACCAGGGGTATATCAGAGTTGTGGACGAGGTGCCCGGGGTAGCCCCTGCCGAGGAATGCTATGGCTATTTGTTCACACTGTTTGTTGAGATCACTTCTGGTTGAGCAGTTATGTTAGGCTGTTGTGGTAAGACTGTAGGGTATGTATTTCTTGGCATGGTATGGATGGTAAATGTCGAAATGTAAGTACTGGAGGTTTTCGGTGGGTTTGGTGTATACAGCAGTTTGAATTGTGCCATTGTGGAGAGTGAGTTCAACATCCAGGAATATGGCATGTGTTTTGTAGTATTCCCAGGTGAACTTGAGTGAAAATTGCCAAATTGTGCACGTTTAAAAGTGGTTGGTGTACTGAGCCCCAATCTGTATATCAAACCACTTAGTGTGACTTAAATATGTGTTATTTACATGCTAAAGTTATTCAGGCAAAGTACAGTATGCTGGTGATGTAGAGCAACTACAACGGTGAGTGTTAGGCACGTAGTTCCCATAGTCAGTCATGGTGCATAAGTTGTCTAATGTTAGGACTTGAGAGTTGGCTGCCGTGGAGATAACATTCACCTTCTGCCCTGTGTTGCATTGCCTGTAGTTCTCTAAAGGGAGAAGTCTCAGATATGGTAATGTTGGTAAAATAAGTGCCTTTTTTTTAAATATACAGTCAGAACGATGGGGGGAAGAAATTGTTTTTACTTTTTTTCAGAAATGCATAATATTATAGTTAATTGATCTGCTACAGTTTCTTTTTGTACACTTTTTTTGTTAGGTCCATTAAAATTTTCAATACTTAAGTGTTGAGATTTAAAACAAAAAGAGAGAGAAATTTAAAACTAAAAGACTTAACTGTGGTGTTTACAACGTTCATTGTCCTAGAGAAATGTACATTTAAAACACACACAGTTTAATTGTATGCAGTTTGGTTCACGTATAAATTATTGAGCAAAACAGGGTAGCCACCTGCATATGTCAGCATCGAAAGGTGCAGCATAGTTGGGGTGTAATTGCGAGAGTGTTGGCTGCAGTGACGTGCCACCAGCTAACGGAGTAGAAGAGTTGCGACACCTTCGGCTGGCTGGTGAAGGCCGCGCAACGTCAGATTGTGCGGGGCTCGTAGTTCTTGTGGAGGTTGCAGGAAGTGGCTCTTTGTTTGGTCGTGCTTGCCTGCAGTAATGAGCCCACCTTCACGCTGCCACTCATTAACTCTATACAACATGTAAAAAACAATCAAACATTGGCATTTTCCCACCCACATCAATGTTACATTGTGGTGTTACTGAGAAAGTGAGATGTATAAAGGTACAACCGCTCATAAAACTGAAATTAGAGCAAACACTTTATTGTTTATGGTTTTGCAATAGAATTATTATCTTCCTTTGAAGTTTAGCAGTAATAAAACTCTGGACTTCCTGTGTGATATTATTTTGTGTGGAAAATTCCATCCAATTTTATTAATACTCTAATGACGCAATACATCTATTAATTATCGGGATACCCGGTTATATTTCTTTCCTTTGCGAGGCTTTGTAATATTTTTATCCTGGTTCATTAAAGCCGTGGTATTTACGTTTATCGGGCATACAATTGCAGTTTCAGGAAATCGAAGTTTTGTTACGCATCAGCATTAGAAGATAGAATTTTTCCGAACTGCAGTCGACAGTTTTTGTTCTAGAAGGTTTGATTATTTTTTGCCTATGATGCAGTTTGGCTGGCGTGGGGAAGGGATGCTTACCCACGCCATGCCCTTATTTGGCTACGTTTTTGGTTATGTTTTGGCACCCTGGGGCGAGGAGTGGGGATAGGCACACGGCGACAAAACTCCTTGTGCGTACCACCCACGAACTGTATACAGAAATCAGTAGGCAACCAGCACGCACTGAGGCCGCGTCGGGCATGGCAAACAACCCCCACACCGGCAAACTTTATCCTGCTCGTTTATTTCTCCGCCGGTGTGGGAGGTCGCTACCTTAGTATTTTTCTCTTGCGATGCGAGTTATAAGTGACGTGGTTACTACATAACGTACTGTGGCGCTGCTCTCTGCTTGTTTGTCTGTGAAGCTGTTCATGACTCTGCATACCGGAAGCTTGTATGTGAACTGTTTCATTGAAATGCTAAATAAAAGTACAGAGTAAAATAAACAAAACTTGAGTTTATTTTTATATTTGTTTTGCACCTTTAACATTTCATGTTTCTACCGATTGAGCTAACTGAGCTGTAATTTCCACCGTCATCCCAGACGGTGCGACGTTACGATACCTTAAATGCAGTTTGTGGATGTCCATTTTTCACTTGCAGAATATTGCAATAATTCCACCTCCTTGACGTGTCCTGAGCTGGTCTTTAAAAAGTTTTTTTTTCTCCTATAATGACTGTAGGTAGTAATCATCTCAGCATTTATAAATATACTGCTTAGGCTGGGTTTATGCACTGTGTTCTGGTGCGTACTTCTCAATACGTACGTCTTTGTTTTAACGTGTTTGTCATCTGTCGTCAATGCGTTTTGCAAACGGGTGTCTTTCCGAACGTACATGTGACATTTTGGTAAATTTGTTCACCCGTTTTTAAATTTACGTCGGTAGCAGGTGGGGTGGAAATAGATTAGTTTATACTTGTTGAATAGAGATAGGTCATGGTTCCTTTTGTAGTTTACTTGTTGCTTAAAAAACAATGTTGAAGAAGGCGGTGGTCAGTTCGCCCCATTAACAGTGTGCGGCTAGAAAGAGGAGTATTTTATACTTTATTTCATGAACTTAAACAAGACAGTGAATATTTTTTTGTACTTTCGTATGTCTCAGGCGTCATTTGACGAGCTCTCGAGCAAGGCTAGATCTACTGTGAAACATGATCCCAGCTTGATTCGTGGATTAGCCTTTGTCCCTGAGGAAATGTTAGAAATGACACTTAGGCAAGGGTAATTTCTCTTAGAAAACCTTATAAATGCTTATAGCTATAATTTATTAGTCAAATAGCTTCAGTTGAACTGAAATTGTAGGTCAATCAATGTTTATTTATTTCTAATCAGGAAGAATTGTAAATTCTGCTCTTGTAATTACGAAAAAGTGGCCCTTGGTAGTGTTTCTTACATTGTTAGCCTAATATACATGTTGTTTGCAATGACTTGTTCCACATTTCAAATCATATCAGAGCCTTCTTAACTAACAAATACAGTCTTTAATGCCATTTCATCAACAAAGCATTTCCAAACATAATATAAATTATGAAAAAAAACATTAAAAAATGTAGTCAAACTCTAAACAACGTTTTGATTGAAAAACTATACTACGGTATAAAGTTACATAGTATCTAGAAGTTATAATAATTAACAAGTATATNAAACAAATACAGTCTTTAATGCCATTTCATCAACAAAGCATTTCCAAACATAATATAAATTATGAAAAAAAACATTTAAAAATGTAGTCAAACTCTAAACAACGTTTTGATTGAAAAACTATACTACGGTATAAAGTTACATAGTATCTAGAAGTTATAATAATTAACAAGTATATATAATTTACATATTCTTATTAGTTGTAATGCTAATACAATAATTTTCAATCATTCTATTACAGTACATCATTATTATCAAGTATATAATGTTTGTTATAGTGAACATATGGTGCACTATGGATACAAATTAATCTTCATGCTTTAAAGTAATAAAAATTATCTTAATTCAATTTTGACCATAAACCATTGCACTAGTGAGCTATTTGACAAAAAAATACAAACAAATATAAAATTTTGGTCTGCTAGTTCATATCGTTTGTAATGAAATCATTGACGCCGTAGTAACATGTTAGGGCAACAACAAAGCAAACATTTCACTTTAAAGAATTGCAAAACGTGTATGGTCACACAGAAAGTGGTAAATAGTACATATGAAAATAACACACACATTTACGAACAAAATTTAAGCAACCTCCAATAAATTGGACCACTTCAAATGCCCACCAATAAACACACAAATCTAAAATCCAACGCAATATAGTAAAAACACAATTTAATTGGCAGTAAATCATTGACGACAGTTCACGTGATGGGAACAGTTAATGGAGTGATAACAAGGAACTGGAATTATTAATCGTCACAGTATCCATTGGTGAGGGTGAATAATAGCTTTGTTGGTCAGTAGTAAATGTGTTGTTTTCAGAAAACGTATTATTGAACGAAGTAACTGTTTCAGTGTGCACTGGGGTCTTGTGTAGTTTTTGTTGATTGTTACTGGCAGTAGTCTGGATGTGTGTTTGGGCCAGTTGTTGCTGACATTCTGATCTTGTAAAGTTGGGTAGCCTGACGCGTGACGTTGCATTGGGACGTAAATGTGTTGTAAATCCAGTTAGTTATGTTCAGAGCCAAGGTCAAGCATTGTTGGATGGGAGTTACGGGTATTCACGTGATCAGTGTTGGTTTGGATGGCGGGTGCTGGCAGGACTCCGTACTGTGCTTGTGGGGTATGTTTCAACATCAGTTGCAATACATCACTGCAAAATTTTAATTTATCAACATCACTTAATTTTTTCATACTTGGCATCATTGATAAGAATTAATTGAAATCATCATCTTTACGCTGTAAAACAGTATCTTGAGTTTGTTTTGACAACACATCCAAATAATTTTCTAACTTATGTTCCAATTTGTTTCTTTTTTATTCTAAATAGTGTACTAGTAGATGGTTCATTGGCTACGTTCTTATCCTGTTGTAAATCTGGGGAAACTTCGAGATCGCCATCAGGAGTACTTGCTTCCACTGCCAAGTTGTTGGCCAAGGAATCTTCTAGAATATTCAACTGTCTTGCATACATGTATTTTTTTACATTTTTGGCTGCGTCCCCAGACTTCTTCTTCCGTATGGCTCTGTGATTTCCACCAAAGTGTNCATGTATTTTTTTACATTTTTGGCTGCGTCCCCAGACTTCTTCTTCCGTATGGCTCTGTGATTTCCACCAAAGTGTTGCTAATGCTTCTCCATTTGATCTGCCGGTCTTTACCTGAAAGAAAACACCAAACATGTAATTATTTTATTTATTTAAATCTCTGTTATGAGATATACGTATTTGTTTGGTTTTTTGTTTCTATAAGATAATGTTGTACAATGAATATGTTTGTTTCAGATTGTTGGCATCAGGANTATTTGTTTGGTTTTTTGTTTCTATAAGATAATGTTGTACAATGAATATGTTTGTTTCAGATTGTTGGCATCAGGATGTACATACCCTGGCCTACACTATACATTTCGGGTTGGTGTAACAACAGCAAGCATGATTGTAAAACAAATGTGCATTGCTTTATGGGTAGCATTACACAGAGATGTGTTTGTATCACTGGATCGTGTAAATACTTGAAGAGGTATTACGACTGGCTTTATGACAAATTGTAATTTTCCTCGTTGCCTGTGCAATTAACGGCAAGCACATTAGAATTGTGAATCCACCACGCTCTTGTTCAATGCTCTACAATTATAAGAATTACTTTTCTATAGTTTTGATGGCAGTAGCAGACAGCAAGTACAAGTTCGTTTACGTTAACGTTGGAGCATTTGGTAGAAAATCTGATCCAACAGTCNGGCAGTAGCAGACAGCAAGTACAAGTTCGTTTACGTTAACGTTGGAGCATTTGGTAGAAAATCTGATCCAACAGTGTGCTACCATACAAGCTTCGGGAAGAAACTGGAATGTTCTTAGAACTGACCGCCTCCAGAGCGNCAGACAGCAAGTACAAGTTCGTTTACGTTAACGTTGGAGCATTTGGTAGAAAATCTGATCCAACAGTCTGCTACCATACAAGCTTCGGGAAGATACTGGAATGTTCTTAGAACTGACCGCCTCCAGAGCGGATCAGTGCTAACACAACCCCCTTACCATATGCATTCATTGCTGACGAAGCCTTCGGGCTGACAACATGCTTGATGTGCCCTTACAATGGTAAGAACCTTACTGTTCGTTCAAGAGTCTGCAACCATCGCCATTGCAGGACTCGAAGGTGCGTTGAGTGTTCTTACGGTATACTCTGTAGCAAATGGCACATTTATCACAAGACGATGGCTTGTGATGTAAATGAGGTCACAAGTATAGTCAAAGTATGTTGTGCCTTACACAACTTTGTGAGGGATAGAGAAAGTCCTATGGGCTCTGTACCATGGCAGATGAACATCATTTGAACAGCTTCAAGGAAACTGCTTCTAAGAGGATCTAAGAGAAGATAATTCTTCTTTATTGAGAGAACATTTACCTCAAAATTGTCAACATTTCTTGTCTGTTGTAAACGTAACATTTCAAAAATTGCTAATTGTATAATAATTACATGACTAAGTAATTTGTTAATGCTAATGAATTGTCACACGTGAGACGTGTGTATGTAACTTAAATTCTGTATGTGTTTTATGTTAATTACGCCCGAGAGCGATGTAATTATTATGTGTAATGAGATTTTTATCACTTCAGAATATTTTATTTTCAATTCATATTTGTGATTTAAGGCCATTTTAATGATTGATGCAATTTTTGTTGTGAGATAATTATAAATTATTTTGGCTATCTTTAATTATATGTTCTATGGCAGTAATATGGGAGGTGTGTACCCCATGGACTCTGATTGCCAGTATTGTGTACTGGACATGGCTTAGTTAGAGAAACAGTATCACTTCCCTCCTCGTATGATGCCTACTCCGTGGCCTAGACTAATCTCTGCAACCACAACCCTCACACTGTTACTATGTGTCCAGTCTTGCACACAGGGTTGGTGCCCATTTTACCCCAGGAACAGTCTCGTTAGCCATACATATTTATAACATATCCTCCCATTTTCCACAAATAATTTCCTCAGAAAAAACACGTATGTACTACTAGTTTACTCCACATACTTTTGCGCCAACAGTGGGGCTTTCCTCCTCCATTTTACAAAGCAAATAAACATTTAGTGCAGTTTAATGCGTACTTATTTCAATTCCTTAAACATTAAAAGGGTAGTCTGACCTCTGTTGGATGTTACAATAACTAAATGTCAAATTTATAAGAACATTTTTTAAGTAGCCTGTGTCATACATGGCCCTGTTTTATAATCGTTTAACAATCTATGTATATATTTATTTATTTATATGTATATATGTTTGGGTGGGTTAAAATTTGTTGGGATTCCATTGGTAGAGTTTTAAAAACTAAAGTACATAATGTACATTTCTTACGCCCAACAGACCAGAAACTAGTACATACAACATGCAAATGGGTAAACTACAAGTTGTACTAGTAAGGTATTACTGTTACTATCCATACATCTTGTAGTTTAATCAGAAAATCCTAACGTACCCAAAGCCAATACCAGGAAAGTTACTGTGTTAATAGTAGGTTCTAATGCAAACAAAAGTGCTTTTCATTATCACTAGTTCTACTTGCTGATTTTGTTTTTTACGTCCGACTTCTCGTCAAAATCAGCATGGAATATCCTACATATTGCAGTCCATTGTTCTTTCTTCTGGTTTTTATTCGTGTATTCTTCGCCACTTGGATCCCACAACACTTTACGATTTTTAATGCAATCAATAAACAGTTTAACGTCCACAGAAATCCATTTATCGCAGCACTTGCATTGTTTTCCGCCATAATACATTACTGGAAATCACAAAAGCGACAACGCAGTGTGAAGATACGCTACGAGTGGAGTGGACTATGACAATGTCGACGTGCGAGCTGGCGAGAAAGGTAAACAATGGGACCTCCCACCACTCATTCCCAAGAAGGACCATCCAAAATACTACGTCTCGGGATGGATTGAAAATGTGCATTTGCATTAACGGTCTACCTCATTTCAATGGATTTAGATAGAACACACGTTTATTTAGGGATCCGTTTTGAATACTTGACGGATGGATTTAGCAAATGTACGTTCGAATCGAACGTACTTCAGTGCATAAAATGGTACATTTGAACCAATGTACTTACGAATAGGGCTGAGCCGATACCGGCACCGATATATCGGAACCGGCCGATATCGTAATTATCGGAATTGTGCGCAATTCATGTTTAAATCGTCGATATTATAACCAATATTTTGCCCTAAGAATCTAAGATGATGCTGTTTTCAACTTGCCATAGTTGGAGTCGCTTAGCTCACTATTTGGTTTATTAAAATAATCACCATTTTTAAGTTGGTTTTTATTAAAGTAACCAACTGGCTGTGTTTATTTCTAAAGCAAAATTAGGCACGTTTTGCAAGATTGTTTACAAAACCTGTATACAACAAAACAATAGTAGCCACCATTTGCGTTTACTGATTTTTTATCTATGTAGGCAAGCTTGCAGCTTGAACATAACTTAATATTTACGATTACCTCCAAAAATGTGTTGTGTTAATAGTTTCACAACAAGCCGCAAACACGGCGACGCATAATAAAAATTTATGTAATCTTGTAATGTTGGTAATATGCTGCACATCACTGCCACCTAGCAGCGCTATTCCAACAGTTTGTCTTTTTTTTTTTGTTTGTTTTGTTGGTTTGTTATGACGGTGTTAGGTTAGGGTATGGACGTGGTGAAATTATTTACGTGTGCTAGCAATAAACAAATAATATGGCTGGAAGAAAAAGTGACTTGTAGAATTTTTTTACCGTAAGCAGCACGCAAGTTTGCAAGGCTGTTTACAATATTTGCAAATGTTTGGTTTCGAGAGGCGGTACATCATTGAGATCCTATAGTACCACAAACTTAAAAGGGCACCTTGAATGTACGCACCATTTGAAGTGTTATGTTTTTTTTTAAGAGTTTCATTGCTTAATTACATGCTTTTGGAGATTATTTTTGTCTTATAAATATGCTTAAGCTTAATATGTGGTTCCCAGATTTATATTTATCGTAATAGTTAGGCCTATCACTGAAACAATAAAAACAAAGACAATTAGAATTTTATTTAGCTAAATGTTTTAAAAATTAAGTTTTTAATTTTTTGAAACATGCAATAATGGTATTTCCCCTTGTCAAGGCAGTATCGGCATGGGTATCGGCAATATCGGTATTGGTATCTGCAATATCGGAAAAGGCTCAAAAACCATATCGGCTCATCTCTACTTAGGAACGTATGTTTTCCGACGTACGCACCAAAATGCAGTGCATAAACCCAGCCTTGCCCAAGGCTTGTTTTGGAACTGGCATCCTTTAGGAGCGGACTGAAGATTACTAGCTTTAAGAAAAGCATTCTTTTATAAGGTTTAAATACTAGCTGCTATGTAAAATGATTTGTATTTAACAGTTAATGCACTTAAATATTTCAAGACTTCAGTGTTGCAGTGTATGCTGCAGTTTGTATTTTACAAGTTATTTTCCAGTTTCTTTCTGGACACCCTCTCTCTCACACACTCACGCGCGCTCTATCTCATCCACACACACACATATATTGATTCATTCTTTGGTCTATTCATGTGTTTATTGGTTTGTTTGGTTGGTTGATTTGTTTGTTTATCTATTTAGTGCCCCCAAAAGGCATAAGAGCCAAAATAGGAGAAAACTGTTTAAATCTTTTACAATACAAGACTGACAAAGATAGGCTCACAGCAGGTGAATAGTGCTTTCTTCATGCTGGAAGTGGCATTAGAGGTGAAGTGTAGGACATGACAGCAGGTGTGTTGGTTCATGTGTAGGGCAAGGAGAAGCGATTGGAGTCGCTGCAGGAGCTGGTGAGGCACCTGCGAGGAGCGTACGTGCCGCTGCGTCGCCGTTGGATGGTGCTCTTCCCTGAGGGCGGCTTCCTGCGCAAGCGACGCCTCACCAGCCAGAAGTGAGTAGCGCCATCTCCATCCCGTACTGCACGTGTGTTGGCTCCGCGCTCCAGCACGACACGCTCCACTTGATCACGTTCACTGCAGAAAGTTGCTTTCTCAGCAGAAAATTACCTCGGTCAGTCCTAAATGTGCAAATTCTTTTGATTTAACAACTGCATTATTTCCAAATGATTATGACACACATTTATTAGTGATGGGTCAATTCCAATATTTTATTGATTCAGAATCGAAACACAATTCTGTCATAGTACTTAGATTCTCAATTCAATTATTGTTTCTATTGAAATTTTGTAGTATAGCCAAAGTAGCTGGAAATAAATCTATAATACAACATTTAAGGCGCAAAAATTGTTGAAATGATTTGATGTATTTAAACATTAAAGATTTGATGATTATTTTATTCCTGCCGGTAAAGTAGCTAGTTCAACATGCAGTCGAGAACGTAATCTAACAGTTCTTGAAAAACCCAGTAATTGTGCAGAAACGTTGAACATGAGCAAGTTTATTAACTGCTTTCTTCTTTCAGACCCATACTAGTGACAAATGCGTAAGGAATCTGACACAAAAGACATTTTATTAGGTAGTCACTAGGGATGTCACATTACCATTTTGTCTCCATTCCGATTATTGATACCTGGGCAGAAAATCTACTTCAATTACAATTACAAGACGATTTCCAAAATAATATCTGTTAAACTCAAAACATGAGCATTTACTTACTATGTGTAGAAACATAAAAACCTTTGAAAACTGTTGATGTAATGCATTCAAAAATTACAACTCAACTTTTACTCAAATATGTATTTTTTGCTGTATACAATTTCTTACCTGTCAAAGATGAAAAATGAACAAGAAACTTATGCAGTAATACTATATAATATACTATAATAGTATTAATAATACACAGTCATACTATAAAAAAAGTCTTCAATGAAAACTTGCCTAAATTGGGAGAACAGTTTTACAAGTTTTTGTTTAAAAAGACCAATATTTTCAGTCTCTCAGTGCCCAACCTATTACGTTTGCTATCACATATTACACCAGATGTACCGAACAGTCTTTCCGAAAATGCTGTTGCAAAAGGAATAACGGAAAATTTGTTTGCTAATTTCTTAGTCTTGGATGAGAGTGATTAGTGTTGCGATATTGACGAGCTTGCACACAGAAGTGGTGCTTGCAGGCAAGACTGAAGCCGAGGAGACTGTTGCATGTAGGGGCAACACCAGTGTTTGTGACGCCTGAATATAGTTTCCACATTGGAAGTCGCTTGCTTCGTGACAGTTCTCTTTGCTTCTCATCGCCAATGTCCTGTGTCTGCAGAGTTATTTTAAAGACTAATTAAAGAGCATGCTCTGCACTTATAATTCACTAAAAAATAAATTGCGATTGTGTCCAATTCCAAGAAAACACATGTTAGTTTTTTTAAACTTTTTTTCGTGAGTAAATTATATTTTAGTGAAACACTTTTTGTTCTGCTAAAATATAGCAAATCCCCTTTTACTGCTGCCCAAAAAGAAAATGTGAACCTCAAAGTTCTTATGCTGCGAAAATAAGACCACAAACAATTTTTTGTACAGGTAAAAATTGAATAAAATATAGTCTTACATTCAGGTATATTTGGTAATTGACAAGTTTTTAGAACCTAATAGCACTGCTTACCTTAACATGAGTTGGTGATGCATCTTCAACATCCAATCCCTAAACAGCTTCAATCAGTTTCTTCTTTGCATGTTCAAAGGACTCTATTCCTGAACACACAGCCCTTGAATCTTGCATCAAGCACTTTAGAGAGAGCACACATTTCAGTTTTCTCAAGGTTTTTGTAGCACATGGATAAGGAAGCTTTTAAATCATTCAGGATGCTGTGAAGACCAGATCTAACAGGTGCAGGTTACGCCAATTATCGAAGTATACTGTTGTTTTCTATACGGCCCCATTGATGTGATGCAAGATCAGCTGCCAGTTTCAAGTCTGTTGAGGCTAATAACAGAGCTGGTTTCTGTTCAAGAAGACGAGCCATCGTGTGTTACGATGAATTCCATCTAGTCGGCTCATCTTGGACTAGATGGTGCGAAGGACACTTTACAATTTCTTGTTTCTCTCTTAAAACCTTATAGGCATGTGAGAACCTTTGAGTGCCCTACAATTCTTCGGGATGTTGCGATTACATTAGGCACCACTTTTTTATTGAAAATATGGTGTTTGACAACAAGCAGGAAATCCAAAATGTTTTTGGCAGAATGAGACACTTCTGGGAAGGNTTATTGAAAATATGGTGTTTGACAACAAGCAGGAAATCCAAAATGTTTTTGGCAGAATGAGACACTTCTGGGAAGGGTACAACTTCTAAGCACATGTGGTTTAATACGTAATGAGCATTAACAAAATGAGCAGTTATTTATGTTCAAATAGTAATTCGCAGACAAAGACCACATGTCAGTGGTAACAGACACATTTTCAGCTTCACAAAGAATTTTAACCACTCTTTCTTTTGTTGCAGCATACAATTCTGGTATTACTTTACCTGCAAAGTAGTTCCAGGAAGGCATATTATGCCATGGTTCCAGACAGTTTATAAGTTTGACGCGTGACAGTCGAGGGACAGGACCGCAGCAATGTCTCAATAAGTGTAAGTCTCTTAGTACTGTGCTAGATCAGTCGCACAGGGACGGGGGTACAGAACTTACTGTGGCAGGGTCTGTACAATCCGGCGCTTTGCACGACGTCTAGCTGAGCTAGTGTGGTATTGCATGTGTGCGGGTGGTTGGCGGAGCNCATGGTTCCAGACAGTTTATAAGTTTGACGCGTGACAGTCGAGGGGCAGGACCGCAGCAATGTCTCAATAAGTGTAAGTCTCTTAGTACTGTGCTAGATCAGTCGCACAGGGACGGGGGTACAGAACTTACTGTGGCAGGGTCTGTACAATCCGGCGCTTTGCACGACGTCTAGCTGAGCTAGTGTGGTATTGCATGTGTGCGGGTGGTTGGCGGAGCTGCTGGCTTACCTCCCACTGCCGGGCAATGGGTGCTCGTCGGCATAGGTAGGTCCGGCAGCGGGTCTCCTGACCTGGTGGTGATTATGTCCACTGGTCGGCTCGGCTCGGCTGATGGGCTGGTTCGGCTGAGACCTAAGTGGAGGAACTCGACAACTGGGAATGCAGGTCCGGGGAGTTTAACCTGAGGACCAAACGAGTGACTGGGGGGGACTGCGAGGTGAGGCCTCAACAGTTGGCGTGCGGCATGAGCTCGTTCCCGGGGGGTCAAGTAGCTGAAGGCTGGGGCAGGTTGTTTAAGCAGGGCTTGCTTCTCAGCCAGGATAGCAGCTGCCTTCCTGTCGCTCCACTTACTGCCCCTCCTGTGGGGGAACGGTATTTACCAGGGATGAGCTGCTACGGTTCACGTCCGCAATGGGGTGGCCGTAGCTAGAGTGTATTTCAGAAGGGGTAGATCCCTCCTTGCCGGACCTTGCACTCCCTCTGGCTAGTTTATGCGCTGTGGCTGGAGTGGGTTAGCTGATATGAGAAGTCTAGCCTCTCCGGCGTGTGTCTTGCTAGTGGTCGTGGCTCTACGACGTGTGTACCAGGTACCTTTGGTACCTTTGCGTGCCTGGTCCACAGTGCTTGAAGAAGTCCGGCTTGTGATCAACTTGTGGTCTCTCATTAAGAGAACGGAAGAGAGCAGATAGAGGAGAGAACATTGGCATGACTTGTGCCAAGGCGAGCTGAAAGTATCAACTGTAGTTCTGCGGCAGTGCAGGGTCATATATTCTACGCTGGGGGTATCTCAGGTGTCTTAGGCATTCGGGTGGCTTCGGTGGGGGTCGTTCCTGCCTCGTAGGTGGAGCCGTACTTACTGCCATCCCTCGNGTCTTAGGCATTCGGGTGGCTTCGGTGGGGGTTGTTCCTGCCTCGTAGGTGGAGCCGTACTTACTGCCATCCCTCGAGGGTGGCTGGAAGCCAGTGTTCCTGTTGTGCGGGTAGTATCTGCTGCACGAGCTCACACGTAACTTCACTGGCGTGGTTTACTGGTATTTTCGCATCTCACTGGGCTTTATTAAGGCGGGGGCAATTTAATATATTCTTCCTTCGGTTGCNGTCTTAGGCATTCGGGTGGCTTCGGTGGGGGTCGTTCCTGCCTCGTAGGTGGAGCCGTACTTACTGCCATCCCTCAAGGGTGGCTGGAAGCCGGTGTTCCTGTTGTGCGGGTAGTATCTGCTGCACGAGCTCACGCGTAACTTTACTGGCATGGTTTACTGGTATTTTCGCATCTCACTGGGCTTTATTAAGGCGGGGGCAATTTAATATATTCTTCCTTCGGTTGCNTGGTTTACTGGTATTTTCGCATCTCACTGGGCTTTATTAAGGCGGGGGCAATTTAATATATTCTTCCTTCGGTTGCACTATGGTCTCCATTCATCCACCTTATTATAGGAGACATAATGCAGGTTTGAGTAGCTGCCATTCAGGGTTCTAACACTTGTAGGGCATGTGACGCGCATGTGATGATACGTAGTTGCAGCAAAAAAAAAACAGTCTATATATGCGTCACGCGTCAAGTTTCTGAAAACTTTTGCTTCTACAATACTAATTGGTCTGTTGTCCAAGCAAATCATCCTGCCAATTTTCTCTGTAATGGCTGTGCTGCGAGGATCACCAGGTTTGCAATGTTGCTTGCTAATGATAAATCCAAACAAAGTTGGCTGAACTAATTTGTTAGAGCATTTCTGAACAGCACTACTGGAAGACAGGTTGAAGCCAGCAGTGGAACTTGATGCTGTAACTGCATCTCTTTGATGCGCTACGAGCGCTGTCGGGTACATATTCAATCCTCTTTCTCTGGTGCTCCGCTGGTGTACTGTAGTGTTGAATGCTGCCGTCATTTCGCTTCTCTACCGTTCCTATTCACAAGCGAGTCAAACCCCTTGCCGCCTGAGAGGCCGGCAATCTGCACAATGCCACGCTCCAGTCTGAGTGGGTGGACCCACCCCCTCGTTTGCCTTTCCCTGGCCGGCAGGCACCAAACGTGCACGCTCGCCACACATCAGAGAAGGCTTCCCCCTCCAAGCGGCCTGCTCCAGCCAATCCTCGCTCGCCACGTCTCTCGAGGTATTTATTCTTATGCACTCCCTCTAGACAGGACAGTTTGCGAGCAGTTCTGACAGGAGCATTATCTGCAACTCTTGCTATCTCGCCACGCTTGCCGTACCGCTTGCCTTCAGCTGTAACAGTTCGACTTAGCGTGTAACGTTACTATTATCAGAACTTTTGTTTCTCAACACATTAGGCCGAAACTCTTATCCCAGAGTCTTCTCATTGCTTTGAATGTTGGCCCATGTGCCTCGTCCGCGTCGGGCGTAGCTGTATCGGGGTATCTCTCGCCCTGAACTTTGATCAATATCTCACTGCCACCCTGCAGCAAACAGCTTGGCAAGCTTGGTTGCACGTCCATCAGACGTTAGCGGGTCCAGGTCTGAGATATATGTCTTGTAAACTCCTGCTGACGGAATAAAACATATATCTTTCTGTTAACCTCTTTTTGGTCCAATCTTTCTCTTTTGCTTTCACCTCCCCTTACCAATTTTGCTTTCTGTGTGCATATCCACTTATATACTTCTGTGCACGCACAATCGCCACAATAGAGTTTCTAACCAAAGTCCCCACTGAAGGATGCTCTCACCTCTTGTCAATGTTTTTGGTCTAGTTACCAGCTGGTAATGCAGCCCTTCTAACGTGTGCCCGATAAACATAACTACCATGGCTTTAACTTCGAATCCTGATCAAATAATACAAAGCCTCGCAAAACGAAAGAAAATGAATAAATTATCGCTATAATTATTATTATTATTGCATCTTTACAATGCAATGCAGTAAAGACAATAACGTGACTTTAAATGAGGCAACTTGGCATTTAAACAATACAGTATACTCCCCATTAAAAAAATAACCCTTACAATACAAATGCAGAACCTAAGAGATAAACATCAGCTTACGTTGTGGCACAGCGATAGACGTACATGCTTTACCGCAGAAGTTACAGTAAACTTTAAAGTCAAAAAGCCGCACGGATAAGCCGAAAACCGGTTAAGCGAAGCACGAATAAATGGGAGGTACTGTACTTTAAAATATATTTTAAAGGTGTTGGTGTTATTTCTGAGGTTATTGCTGGTGAGTTAGGGTGTGATACTAGAGTACGTGGAAGAGGACGGATGCTGTAATGTCGTGGTATGTGTTTGTGTGCGCAGGTTTGCCCTGAAGAACAACTTGCCGGTACTGCAGCACGTGTCCCTGCCGCGCGTGGGCGCGCTCCAGACAATCCTGGATGAGCTGGGTCCGCATCGCACACATGGCAACAACAACGTGTGTGGTAAGTGCACGATTTTNCGCACAGTTCCCTTCACAGCGTTCTCTTATATGTTAACTAAATATTAATTTATAGTGATGAAATTACTTCTTCTGAATAAATGATACCACAGAAATGTTAGGGACTTCTTTTGTCGTCAATCTATTGCATAACAGGTAACATTGGAGATAAGTTACTTTTTCCTGAGTGAAAATTCAATTTTTGATCCTTTTTGCGTGAATCAGATAATGTGTGCAGCAATAGCTTGAACCTTGGCCTCATAGTGGACGCATGTATGGAGAACATTAGGAACACATCGTCATAATAAAGACTAGGGAAAACATCTTTACCTAGGTTTGGTTTTTCTAATTTGGACCAAGAAAAATTTTTATTTCTGGTCCTAAACTTTTATGTTCATATGTGTAAAAATTTATCTGAATAGAATTTTTTTTTGCATAGTAATTTTTAGTATTGAAATTTAATTTAACAATGTGTAATTTTTTACCTAACCCATTTACTATGATTTTTTTAAATTAAATAAATTTTTTTACTTAGTAGCTTCTTGTACAGTACTTTCACATTCTGAAATGTAGATGATATATACCTGGCCTGTGAGCCTTGATTTACGTAAGACTTTGACACTATTGTATTTTTACCTTCTCGCTTCTCTTTGTGATCTTTCATATTCAGATAAGTAAATTTTTCTCTGGCTTTCTTAAGATTGTTTTTCTGAATTGGACACACACTTCTTTTTACCTAGTGGCTTCTAGTCGTCAACTTTCATATTTCATATTACAATGTGTAGAGTTTTACCTAACCTATATATATATATATATATCTGGATTTTGTCTCCAAATTAGACTGATATTTATTCTTACGATTTTTTGAAATGTATTTTTACATAGTCACTTTTCATCTTGAACTTTTATATACTGATGTGTGAATTTATACCTATTCCAATTATTTGAATTTTTATGAAATTTGATATCTTTTTTGTCCATTTACCAGAATTGTGTTTAAAAGATAGTGGACCAGGAAATTATTACAAAACACTTGAGAATATATGGGAAGAACCAACTAAAAAAGTTTTGGTTTGAGGGACAAATTTCCAAAAATGACAACTCTGAAATTTGAAAAAATTAAAATTGCTTAAAGCTGGCTGCCATAGTAATGACTTGAAACTTCAAGGTCCCTAAGCATGCATACAGAGTCCTATCACTACAGCTGGGAGGAGCAATCCAACAACCCCCCAAGCGCAGGTGGATATATGTCCCTGCAACGCTGCAGAATGGCAGTTGGATTCCAGCACCTCGAGCTGCTCTTCCACTCTCCTCACGAGAGACCACCAGTTGGTCTTCCGCTACCAACGCCCGTTACAGCCTTCAGAAGTCATCATCCCCCCCCCCCNAACAGGCACCTTCACCTGTATTTGATTACCTTTCGAGAGTTAATCTACGCTTGATTATAGTAGGATATAGGTCACCGTGTCTTATTCTGGAGAGAATAAAACACGTACCCAGTGTAACCACCATCTGCACTGTCTTGTGTGAATTGAGCTTGGTCATCCCCTGTAAGCGTCACCCCACAACGGAGAGGCAGGAAACCGCGGATTAATGCTCATTTTCCGATCTTAGTGTAGGACTGCGGCCTGTCTCCTAAAAAGTACTCGATGTACGTCACGAAGACACAACCCATTTGATGGCCGCCCATACTGTGGACCAGGCGCATAACAGCGGTAGAGCCACAACCATTAGCAAGAGACACGACGAAGAGGCTGGATTCCCCTTGTCAGCTAACCCACTACCTCCACAGCGTATAAACAGCGTATAGACTCGTTGGAGGGAGTACGAGGCCTGGCAAGGAAGGATCCACCTCTTCCGAATTACACGCTAGCTAGGGTTATTATAGCCTACCAGACCATTGCGAACGTGAACCATAGCACCTAATGCCATGATAAGTGCCGTTCACCCACAGGAGGGGAAGTAAGTGGAGTGACAGGAAGGCAGCTGCCATCCTCACTGGTAAGCAAGCGCTGATTAAACGACCTGTCCTAGCCTTCAGCTGCCTAACGACCCGGGAATGAGCTAACGCTGCTCGCCAACTGTTGAGGCCTCACCTCGTAGTTTACCCCAGTCATCTGTTTGAACCCCTGTTAAAGCTCTCCGGGGCTGTACACCCAGTCATCGAGATGCTCCGCCTAGGCCTATCCTTGGAACTAGGCGTCGAGCGCATCGATGACTTAGACGCAGCTCCACCAACCAGCACCAGTGGGCTGGCAGCCGCGTGCGAGTGTGTCTCCCTGCCAAGGCGTCCAGCAGACGCCGTCGCCACCAGAGCCAGGCCAGGAGGCCCGCCATTGGATCAACGCAGACGAGCATCCATCGACTGTCGGCACTCTCAAGCCAGTACTAGCACCACTAAGACTTTGTGCCTACCCGCCCGATGCTTCATAGAGGCAACATGAAGGCCAAGTGCCAGATTTTACAGACCCCGACATTAAGGACTGTAACCCCCCTTTTGCACCTGTGCGCCTGATCTAGCACTGCACTAAAAATAACTTGGCGCCATTGAGACATTGGCGTGCTCCTGTCCCTTGGCCGTCTCGCATCAAGTAATTAATTAATAAAGCAACTCAAAAGTACCACAAAATGATGAACTAGAACATTTTTGTATATCGCAGGCTGTGTGGCAAGTTGTATTCTAGTAAGCNCCGACATTAAGGACTGTAACCCCCCTTTTGCACCTGTGCGCCTGATCTAGCACTGCACTAAAAATAACTTGGCGCCATTGAGACGTTGGCGTGCTCCTGTCCCTTGGCCGTCTCGCATCAAGTAATTAATTAATAAAGCAACTCAAAAGTACCACAAAATGATGAACTAGAACATTTTTGTATATCGCAGGCTGTGTGGCAAGTTGTATTCTAGTAAGCACATGGCCTAACTTCATATTAATGGTCTGGATGTATATTTACTACCAAAATTTTACTTTTTAATTTTAACAGAAAGTTATATACAGAGTCCTGGTAACTTGGCAATACTGTAAGTAAGAGTTATTATTGTTAATATTGATATTGTGCTTTCTAAATATCTTACTCGGCTACTGAGAAATGTGTTAGTTAAGTCATGGAAACCTTGTTTATCCAAATGTTAATTTTGAATAAAAAATTATATGTATATGGCCAGGAGAAAAATCCTGAAAGTGTTTTGCCACCACATTATCAGTTGTCTACCAGTTACTTATTTCATAATTTTACATTGAAAATACTGCTTGTATGTTTTTATCTTCAACTACAAGTTTTCCTGCAGTCAACTTTGCCCATTGTATCAGTGAAACCAACCACGCACACCATTGTATATTAAAACTACATTAAAACAAAGTAACTGCATTCCATAATAATAATAATAATATTGAAATCCATTCAATTTGCACTACAGTAAACTTTCAATTGTAAGTAAGACCTTTAATGGTTTCCAGGAAAAAAAGGTTATTTTAAAGGGGTTGTTGTTGGAAAAACTTTCTCAATAAAATGTTTTTCATGGTTCCCAACCCAAAAAAAAGGGTGTTTATTTCGAGAGTCACTATTCCAGGGGTGTTAGAAACGATAGTTGACTGTACATGTCAAAATTCTAAATTTATGCCCTGCAAACCGCTTGGGTGAAAGGGTGGATATACGTGGTTGCAAGCAGGGGGACCTGTTGCTTACGAAATGTTGTGTGGGAGACGGAGCTGTAACGCGGGTAGTATCGACCACCCTGGGGGAAGGGGGGAGGGGACGACAAGCTCAACCAATAGCATGGCCAGTCTGAATGTATTTAGGAGGCTAATGGCTTACAGAATGGTGTTCATGCCGTGGGAATATGTTGGGTGCTGGGACGTGGGGAAGAGTAGTGGTAGCGGCGTGGCAGCTACAGCAACGGGAGCAAGTGTGTGTTCACAAGGGCAGTTGCTTACTGTGCACAGCACACAGGTTGCCTGGAACGGACGAGTAAGGGGAAGTAAAAGCTGTTGTTTAGCTGTCTTACCTGTCACTGTGCCACACAGTGCGCCTTTGTGATACGTTACAACTGTAATCACTGCTTACATGCTATATTTGCCCCTCTTTAGAAGGTCTGTATTTAAGTTTAGTGTTGTGAGGAATAGTTTGCACATGTGTGGACACACACAGCTTGTAAACAGACCTTGGATACTGTACTAAATGTGTTGTGTTTTTGTTGGCAGGCATGGACCTACACTCGCACCAGCTGAATTGGGTGCTGGACATCACGATAGCATATCCGGAGGGCAAGCCCCTCGACCTCACCCACATAGTGACGGGCAGTCGCAAGCCCTGCAAGACGTTCCTCTTCTACCGCCTGTACCCCTGTGCCACGGTGAGTGCCTCTTCTACCTGTGCGCTCGGTCAGCTCCTGTGTTGGTTACTTACATGCGCCTAACGCAGACAGCATTTCTGTTCGTTGCTGTATGACAAGTGCGAAGATAAATGTAATTCGGTTCATGATAGCAAAATACGTAGGAAATTTAATTCAAAGATATCAATATGAATTTAACTTAGCATATACAAATAGTTGTCTATAAATATATTACATTGAATAATATGCAAAATTGGAGGTACTTGGTGGTGTCAAATACTGTTAGAGCATGAAGAACAGAGAGTTACCACAGGTGAAATGATGACTCACTGGTTGCAGGTGCCGCGAGACCACGATGCCATGACGCAGTGGTTGTACGACCGCTTCGTAGAGAAGGAGCATTTCCTGGACATGTTCTACCGCACGGGCCAGTTGCCCGTCGACAAGTTCTGCTCTACGCCCATCCCGCCCCAGGAGGTGCCCCAGGACGCCCTGCGCTTCGTCATCCTGCACCTCTTTTTCATCACCTCCACCTACATCCACTACCAGGTGCTCTGCTACGTAGCCTCGTACTTCTGGCCCGTGCTCTGAGCACCAGTATCACCTCGTCCGTAGGTTTCACCTCGTCCGTAGGTTTCACCTCGTCCGTAGGTTTCACCTCTCACTCGGCACTGTCTTTACTTCTCCCCCTACGCGTTCCGTTAACTACTTTATCACTCACGAGACAACACTTGGCTAGTCATTGCATTTTTTTGAATGCACGTCTTGTTGCAACTTTTAGTTTTTTGTACAATTCATGTTTGGTGATAGTTAAAACATTTGAACAGAAGAATGAGATCCGAGGCTGCGAAGATGTTGCCAGGTGAAGAGGCGTGCTTGCCGGTCGCAGAGCAAGCTGTGAAGCTCAATGCTACGCGTTGCCGAGCTGGCAGCACTGTTCTGTCGTGCAGACAGCCTTCGTGGTTGGCGAACATGCAGTTGAAATGTGCGCGTTGAAGTGACATTGTGCTGATAGTTGTTGAGATGTTCTTGTTAACTGTGACCTGTGTGTTTGTTGTGCACACTGCAGTTTTTAATCTGTTTTTCATACGGTCTGCGATGCCTGCCCTGTCTTTGAAGTAATGTGCATGCAGATTAATTTTAAACATGTGCAAGTCATGTAGTCAGGTGTGGTAGAGATATGGACAGAAGTTTGAACACCTTGATGCTTTTGCATTCTGTGACAAGCATGGAGTATGGGGAGAGGCTGTGTGTGAACTCTGGGGTAAATTATTAGAGTCCTTGTACTACATAGCAAAGGAAAGGCACAGATTGAGTTGTTGTATACGTACGCTCTACGTAGCGAGGTGACTTGTTGCGTGTTAACTCTAGCGTGTGCTGATGATGACAGTTGCGGCTCTCGGTGTGCGTGTCTTGCGAGGAGCTGTCGGGTGGTCAGATGTGTCGTCCACATGGGAGAAGATTGTCAACACCAATTTCTTTTCCCCTCCATGTGGAGCATGTACTCGCTAGCCAACTCGGTGCTGTTGCTGTTGTGTCGTCGGGATCTTTGTGCTGGCCGAGTTGTTCCTGGAATGTTGTCTTCTCAGCGTCTGCCGTCAGCTTGTGGAACTGCTGTTGCCTGCTTTCAGATTGTGTCTCTGCGACAACTCATCCTTCACGACTTGAAGGTCATGCGAAGTGCAGCAAAATGTTGAATTATTGTCAATTCATAATTTAATCAACTTAAGAATATTTACTTCTTAACGAATTCAGTCATGTTTATTGCTGTAGATCGATCACAAATATTACGACCTCTTGGAGTAACCTATATCATGTGGTACTTCACAGACAGTGTGGATTGTTCCATCACAATGCATATTCTGTGAGGTTATTTGTGACTGGAGGAAAGTGTGTGTTGTGTGTGATTGATGTTGTGGCTTGTGCGAGTGCAGGGTAGTTTCGCTCGCTGTCTCGCTGTCCTGTAGCATGAGCCGGTCGCTCTCATCTCATTGCAACACAGTGCCATCAGCAAAGCGTGTCTACACACACTTCCTGGTATTTTCTTCAGTAGGGCAGTTGAAGTTGTTACAGTCTTGGAGATTACTGTTACTTACCACACAGCATGACAACACGCCATTATTCTGTCGCGCACTCATTTACGTGGACATTATATGTATGTGCAGTAAACTTTACATGCAGTAATTTTATTTTTTTCATCGTGTGTTAGACACTCTGAGGAGAACGTCTCTGATGCCGCTTGCTTTGGAAACATGACGCTTTGCAGTCTCAAGCTCCCAAGTTGCTGGGTATGAACACTACCATCTTGCGGTCGCAACACTAATCGCACACGGACTGGCAGAGAGAGAGGACACTGCACTAGTTGCTAAGCAACACTTCCCCTCCTGCCAGCCATGCAAGGGGAGGAAGCAGGATTACACCACACTGCCAAGCGACAGCTGAAGGGAAGCGAGGCAGGCTTGTTACACATTGCATTCCTAGTTATTGGATGTTCGCATAAACAGCGTGACACACTATGCCATTTACAAGGAATGGAAATTGAGTGCTGACTGGGGAAATAGTTAACATTATTTTGATAGTAGGTGCTGATAACATTATTTCCATCAAATATGTAAACACTTATCCACAAAATGGTCGCACCGCTTGTTTTAAAAAAAGTTAGTATAAAATGTGTGAAGATAATGCAGTAAAATATCTTGAATAAATCATGATTTTTGTAAATGTGTTAATGTGGAAGAAAATTTTTTTTTAGATATTCAAACATACATTTTTGTCAGTTTCAGGTACTACTTACAGTAAAACCTCGTTAATTCAAACTCTGTTAATTCGAAATTCTATGTAAATTGAAGTTTTTGATAGTCCCCAAATATAAAAATGTGATTTAAGTGCTTTGGAGTTTGGTAAATTCAAAATTCCACATAATATATCATTCAAATAAAATTTCCCCAAAGTGTATGTAAAATTCAAATGGTTTATAATTGCTGCAGTAATTAAAATCTCATGTAACAAAATTAACCTAACAAACGGCCGCTTTACTTACGTGCAACAGACAGTGAGACATTCTGCTGAATGCAACCTCATTGCCGACAGACGTCTGTCTGCAGTGGGCCGCAGGCAGCGCGAAACAAGCAGCTGTGTTGTCACCCCACCCCCCTTATCTACTCCCAGTCTGCTGATAAAGAACTCCCGCCATATCTCTGCCTCATCCCTCTGGTTGGTAGCCTCCTTTCCGAAGGAAAGAAAGGTGCACGAGATCTCTTTCCTGCCTGTGTGTGTGCGCNATCCCTCTGGTTGGTAGCCTCCTTTCCGAAGGAAAGAAAGGTGCACGAGATCTCTTTCCTGCCTGTGTGTGTGCGTGTGTGTCCCCCTTTTCAATTTTTGAACCGTGGACCAAATTTCACCAAACTTGGTACACACATAGAACTTATANGCGTGTGTGTCCCCCTTTTCAATTTTTGAACCGTGGACCAAATTTCACCAAACTTGGTACACACATAGAACTTATAGTTTTTTACCACTTCGGGCACTTACTTTCAAAATGGCGGCCATGTTAGAATTTGGGGTGATATGTCATCTCTGGAATTATTGGACCGATTTGAACCAAATTTTGTATGCTTGCAGAGCACCGTGTAAGAATTAAGTTTTGAAACGGATATTGTTATTGGTCCACCAAATNACCAAATTTTGTATGCTTGCAGAGCACCGTGTAAGAATTAAGTTTTGAAACGGATATTGTTATTGGTCCACCAAATGAAGAAATAAATATTTTTTATTTTATCTCGAAACCGTTAAACCAATTCTCACCCAATTTGGCATATAAGTAATACTATGATAAGCCAAGTAAACTCAAGTGATTCAACTTGATTAAGTTCTTATTTTCAAAATGGCGACCATACAAAACATATTTGGTATTTCTGCCATAAATTTAAATAATTTCGACCAAATTTTTTTAACTGAAAGTATTTCTTAGAAGCGTCGTATATACCAACACACAACCTCTTCTGTCAGCCATTTTGGGAGATAGTACCATACGGATAAATGAAGTTATTCCATCACATCTCGGTAAAAAAATTTAATAATTGCAATGTTTTAAGCATGGCAGACACTTTTCAAAATGGCGGCCATATAGCCATTTAAGCTTAGAATGCTATATCGTCAAAATTATGTAATCAATTCCAACATAACTTTGTATTTTGGCAGCAGATGTTACATCTATCAACTGTATGTACACGAAGCATATTTTCTTCACCATTTTGTAAGATGTCGCCATGCAAATAAATTAAGTTCTTATAACACATCTCGGGAAACAATTTGCCAATTCCTATCGAGTCTGGCGAACAAATAGTTCTGTCATAGAGGATGGCAAATTGCATGTTTTAAGTAAGTCAGACATTTATTTTCAAAATGACCGAAATGTAGTTATTTTTGCTTTAAATGCTGTATAGTGGAAACCATGTAATCATTTCCAACTTATCATTATAAGCTGGCAGTAGATATTACTACTATCAACTGTATCTACGCCGAGCATCTTGTGTCCTTTTTGCAAAATAGCAAGCACCATGTGAATAAATAAAGTTCTACTGTCACCTCGGGAAACAATTAACAGATCCCTGCCAAATTTGAGAAACAAATAATACTGTAGCCGGTGGTGTAAACTGGTATGTTTTAAGCAGGTCAGTGCACTTATTTCCAAAATGGTGGCTATATTTTAGCACAGTATATTTTTATAAACAAAACAAATTCCAACTTAAGTTTGTATGCTTGCAGTTCCTATAACAACCATCAAATATGTCTATGCAGAGCCTCATTTCTCTGCCATTTTGTANAAGTTTGTATGCTTGCAGTTCCTATAACAACCATCAAATATGTCTATGCAGAGCCTCATTTCTCTGCCATTTTGTACGATAGCCCCACCAATAAAAAGTAAAGTTTTCATCTCTTGTCTTAAGAAACAATCAACCCATTCTTACAAAATTTAAGGAATATGTTGTACTGTGGTAGTCCATATTAATATATATATTTTTTAAGTATGACATGCTTATTTTCAGAAGGGCGTTTATAAAATGCTACAGAAGTCCATGTAAACTTTCATGATTCAAATGGGTCAGGCAATGATGTTCAAAATGGCAGCATTATAAATAATTTAGGCAAGTTTGCCACATATATTAAACAACTTAACCAGATTCAACCAAATTTTGTATGTAGACATTATTTATACATTAGAAGCATAGTAGATATATATANAAACAACTTAACCAGATTCAACCAAATTTTGTATGTAGACATTATTTATACATTAGAAGCATAGTAGATATATATGTATATAGCCTTTTTTTTTTCAATAACATCAAATAAGAAAATAATGTTTTTATGGCACATGTCCGGGACTAAACCAATTTCCATCAAATTCTTCACACAAGTAGCGCTACGGTAGTCCATGTAAACTTACATGTTGTAAGTGGCTCAATCACTTATTTTCAAAATGATGGCACTCTATACATATTTTAGATTAGTAAACCCTATAATTTGAAACATTAGACTGATTAAATCCGAAGTTGATGTTCCGAATCCGACTTCCATAATGCAGTGCATAGCACGCTAGCTTATTGTAAGAGATTTTCCGGGTTCAAGTCCCAGGTAAGGCATGTGTGTATTTGTAATTGTCTCAATGTTGCATACGTTTCTGGTTTCATTTCTAATGTCATTGCTTTCAAAGATAAGTCAAGTCCTACCTACCAGCTAGACTTTTAAGAACTTATTTAATAATTAATTGCACCCATGTTGAGGAAAGTAGGCTTTATTAGTTATATCAGTAACTTCTTGTTAAACTAGACCTTTACATTTCTGGCAGAAACAAATGTAAGAGCTATAAAATTTCCTGTCAAAAATTATATAGATTTTCTGGTTGCACTTGGGTTTTTTCGTTGTAGTTTACACTAAAAATAATGTGCGTGCGTGTGTGTGTGTGTGCATGTGTGAAGAATAGAAAGTACAGTGCACAAACTATTTCAGCAAATTTTGAAATAATTAGGGAAACTGATAAGAATTAAAGGAATATAGCGGTCACTTTCAATGCAGTCCACTTACTAGAAAAATTGTGCTAAAATAGAAAATGTAAGGGAAAGGGCACAGGTTAGCCCCACATCACACGGGTTGTGATAGCATGACTTGATAACGTCGGCATCACGTAACTAACGCGTGGCTGAGTGTGTGTGCGGCAGCATTAGAGAGAGAGAGAGTAGCTGAACTGCCACCGTCATCAAGGACGTTGTGAGGATGCATGTTCCCCCTCCCTTCTTCCNAATAGAAAATGTAAGGGAAAGGGCACAGGTTAGCCCCACATCACACGGGTTGTGATAGCATGACTTGATAACGTCAGCATCACGTAACTAACGCGTGGCTGAGTGTGTGTGCGGCAGCATTAGAGAGAGAGAGAGAGAGAGTAGCTGAACTGCCACCGTCATCAAGGACGTTGTGAGGATGCATGTTCCCCCTCCCTTCTTCCNAGAGAGAGAGAGAGTAGCTGAACTGCCACCGTCATCAAGGACGTTGTGAGGATGCATGTTCCCCCTCCCTTCTTCCAGCAGGTAGTTGCCAGGTTGTCCTCTTCTTTTTAGTACAGGAGTGAGATTGCATTAACACCAGGATTGTGTCATCTGGACAAAAATATCCTGCAACAGAAATAAAGGTCACAGAATAAAGAAAGGGGAGGGAAATGCTTAACAGCTGTTGGGAAACAGAGGGGGGGTGAATCTCTGGTGGAAAACAGTGCATCAATGAAGCTCATGATGGAAATTTACTAAATAGTTACAGTATATTTTGAACTATATAATGCACATCTATCGTGGCTTGTATTTCCCCCATCCTGCTCGTACTTTAAACAACACAATTTTATTTTTTATTTTCTTTCAGTAGCACTGTCACCGTGATTCACCAATAATTTTCAACGTTCGCATAAACACTTAAAGCTGCTGCTTATGTAGGTGGCTAACAGTGTGCTGAGTTTAAGTTTTTCGACGTACAAACTGTATTTTTGAAAGTTTTCATGTCCAAAGACTAGTTACTGTTTTCTATTTCCTTTTCTGTATTTATTTTTTGAAACAATTTCAGCATAAAATGATGAGCTTCACCGCTGTAGTGTAATAGAAGCAAGTTGCAGATGGAAATACAGTACGCCAGTTCACTGTNATAAAATGATGAGCTTCACCGCTGTAGTGTAATAGAAGCAAGTTGCAGATGGAAATACAGTACGCCAGTTCACTGTAGAGGTGGTGTGGTGTGTACGCCACTACCACCCTTATCGCTCCCACACATCTCGGTCTTGGACACGTAAAATATACCTTGGTATGAAGCAGCCTGAACCACGGGTGCACCGACAGTGTTTCGTGCAATCCATTTTATTTATGATGCTTCTCGTAACACAAACAAGATGTGGCGATTGTGCCAGCACTTATCTTGCCCCCAGCATCAATACGTCAGCGTACATAAACGACTCAAGTTCTGTCCTACCCACATACCACTGGCGCCGATTAGGANCCCAGCAATCAATACGTCAGCGTACATAAACGACTCAAGTTCTGTCCTACCCACATACCACTGGCGCCGATTAGGTGGCCTTATTTTTGGAAAGAAATTAAAGTGCAATGCGGGTTAATTCCAAAGATTGCAATTTCCGTAAACTTCTGCAATGTTAACACCAATTTGAAAAGAAAAAACAACATGCCCTGAGTAAAAACACATTAGCCAAAATATTTTTTTAATCCAAGTAATTTGAAATTATGTACTTTGATGTCAAAAATTTTGGCCCCGAACATTTTGAATTATTGATGTTTTACTGTATATGTGTAGATACGTATTACATGCTCCTCGTCAAATGTAATTGGTGTAATAACCATAATTGTGTTTGTACAGTCACTATGTTCAAGTTTAGACTTTAAAATGTTTGCCTTTTGTAGACAGTACTTGCCAGGACTCGGCTGGTCATAAGGTCTGTTGTAGAAGGTAGTACCGGTATGTATGTATGTATGGCGTAAGGGACCTGCATACCTGGTGCTTTAACTGCGGGCAGTGTGTTTGAAATACTTATTTCTCCACTAAACAATTAACATGTGTACCATGTGCTTATCTAGGAAAAGAAAACACATTTCAGATGAGGTCTGTCGAGTGCTTTCAAGATCTCGCGCACATTAGAAACATCATTCGGAGCACTTGCTAAACACTGCTTTTTCAAATTCCTGCCTTTAATAAAGTACATACCAAAATACTCAGTGGCCCTGCTACAGACTTTCCATCAATGAAATGATAGGGTCTGTACTTAAAAGTTTGATAGGTACACACTGCACGAGAACAGTTCAGTCTTGTGCTTAATGGGGATGATGCACTTGATGCACGCAGCAATGTCACCCTTAACACCCCCGTGCTTCTCGGCCTAAATGCGGAAAATAGTTCGAGGTGGGCGGAAACCTTAATGTAGAATTGTTCACAAGAAATTTATGTTGCAACCTTAGATTATTTACTAAAAATTAAATAATATTGGTGTTGCAGTTAGTTGTTGGTCAGTGTAATGTGTGTTGGCGAGAGGCTCGATGGTTTGTCAGCACTTCCTGTGGCTGTGATCCTCCACTCAGGTCGCTGTCGGACATGCGTGCTCACTTGGTGTGTGAAGTATGCACTGCTGTGGTGTGTGGGTTCCCTCGGGGTGCTGCCATTCCGTCTTCATTCTGCCACTTCTGCGACATACAAATTTGCAATTTTTTGCATCAAGTCAGTATTCAATTTTCTCTAGGACTAAAGTTACAGTTTTTTTCTATTAAATGTAAATTTATTTTAATAGGCAGATGTCTTCTGAAAAAATGATACCCTTTGTCTCTCAAAATGTTAAAAACATTGAGCAGTGCAAGGATTTATCAAGTACTGCAAGTCTACATTCAATCACCTCTTACATAAAATTACAGTGAAATGATTTTTGCATAGAATATTAATTTAATTGTCAGACGTCTGAATAAAATGGTACCACAGGAGTGCATCTGCAAGCTCCCTTGTCGCGAAACAGTTACAAAAACTGCAACATTGGGCGCTGCGTACTTTTTTACACCAACGAAACTGAAGTTTTAATGTTTATACCACACACAAAGACTACTTTCTGAAACCCGGTTGTCAAAACTCTGGTTTCAGCTGACTGTATAAATGCACTGAAGGTCACGTCCGTCTGTTATATCTGATGAACCCCAAGGGTTGAGCTCAGTAAAGGGTGGATGATGGAGGGAGAAGAAGGCTGGAAGTGAGGGGATGAGGAAGCGAAAATGTATCCAGCTCTCGTCAATTGTGATGGACTGGCAGAGGTGGATGCCAGAATGGGAAGAACTTGCGGTGTTTTCACAGTCCTGAGTTGTTTTTATGAAGTCAGTTAGTATGTTTCACGGAGCTAATGGCTTGTGACAAACAGTAATCAAAGCCCAAGAGAAATCCAAGTCGTAATGACACAACTGGGGACGTGATCCTTGATGCTGCGATACCTTGATACCATCGATACTTTATAGTATCAAGTATCGCGTGAGAATATCTGAAAGTATCAAATTTTTACATTGTGCTAATGGTATTTACCATTCACGTTTTTTTTCCATAAACCATAAAATTTCAAAATTCCCATAATATTTACGTACTGTATTTTATCGCATAGTTATTGCTGCCACATAACAGTCACACAATTATGTTTAAATACTGAAAATAGGAAAACCGTCTATNGGTTTTTTTTCCATAAACCATAAAATTTCAAAATTCCCATAATATTTACGTACTGTGTTTTATCGCATAGTTATTGCTGCCACATAACAGTCACACAATTATGTTTAAATACTGAAAATAGGAAAACCGTCTATGCGTTGTTTGCAACTCCAGCCACATCACAACTCAAGGAACGTACAGGGCGGGAGGGGAAGAACTGAAGCTGGCGGTACTGCGACGAGTTGTAATTCCCCTCCCACAAGAATATACAAAAGTGGGAAGGATGCAGAGTGGTTGCTAGGCAACCATTTCCCCTCTTGCCAGGCATGTAAGGGGAGGAAGGGACATTGTGTCTGGCCAGGATGAACTACAACCGAGCGTACCCAAGGATAGCCGACGTATGCCGACAGAGAGAGAGAGAATACGCGGACGGCGTTCTAGTTGCTAGGCAACCACGGCCCCTCTCGCCTGGCATGCAAGGGTAGGGAGTGAAGCCGAAGCCACACGTTNTAAGGGTAGGGAGCGAAGCCGAAGCCACACGTTGCGCCGAGCGCTGGACTGGACGGACGAAAATTGCTGTGCTTGTCATTCATTTCACTCTAGGTTATCCAACGTTTTAATAAACAAACGTTACAGTAATTTCCTTGAAGTCGCAAAATAAAGTTAAAAAGAACTGCAGAATTGCAAAATAAGTGTGTACTGAGTCATCATTTCCCTCAAAGTTTGATTACAGCTTTCTCTGTGTAAACGAAATTTTATAAAATCGAAGCAGACTGTGTTGCTGGTTTATCATTGGTTAAGGACGTTTGATTTACAGGCCGTCAATCGTTTGTTTCAAGTGTGATGTGGGTTTTTATAGTTTCTGTGTGTGTCAACAACTCTAGTAAAATGAGCCATTTTCTTAGCCAAGTTTTGTGTTTATGACAATTTTAATTTTGTATGGAGAAAATGTGGTATCGACCCATCGCTAGACACAACTAAAGTGGTACTGATAGCACAGTGACAAACACTGAAGGTAGCATCTCGCGCAGAAACATTCGGCCTCGTGAAGTGTGGAAGGTGAGCAGAGTTGATAGGTATTGGCTAACTTTGGTGGCCCAGAGGGGTGCTATCTATATTTAGAGTTGAGATGGCCAGGGGTCTGTACAGCACTTACCAAGAGAAATGCAACGTGCAGCAACCAAAAAAGTGCAACAAAGTTATTTTTCTACAGATTACCCTCAAATTTTCAACTTTTTTCCTCCCAAATTTTTTACGATTCTATTACAAGTCATTATAGAAAGATGGGGTCAATACAGCTAGGTTCTACTGTACTTTGTGTTTTATAAAAGCTACATAGTAAAATAATCACAATATTTAGCTTTCTAACAAATGGGAAATTTAAATTGGCGATGCATTTGCAAACGAAACAGTTTTTCTAGAGGTTGAAATCTCCACCAATAGATGGCGTATGTTGACCACCGTGCTCGCTTTTCTGTGAACAGGAAATTTGTCACACTCGCAGAACTACTCAAACTTATCAATATGAAGATCCCCAGAAAACTAGCTTACATAATTAGTTTCTAATTGGATTATCACATTTTGTAAATGCTTTTCCTTGTATCCTGAAGTATTTTCTGGACATGACAAAATCTGTATCTTGATATAGATGTATTTAATTTCATGCTTGTATTCAAGTCGAAGTTAACTGTATTTATTAATAAAACTGTGATGTAACTTGAAGGAACTGTGATGGAGTGTTTAACACATTTATTTATGTACAACAAACTGGTAAATATTAGGCATTGGCCTAAGGAAAGCAGTGAACCTTGTGTGTTTGCCACTATGTTTGGAAGGAATAAAACTGCGCCAAACTTCAGTTTCATAGTTTACGTGGATTATTTAAAAACACGTGACTGGTTCTGAATGTTTATTCTGTCATGTATTATTTTTGAGCTGACATGGGGAAAGGTGTACTTAAACTCAAATTAGCGGTGATAGGTTGAGACTCGAAAAATTGAGTCGAGTCAAACTGACAAAGATCAACTCTTCATTCAAGTCAAGTTTTTTTCCAGCAGACATCGATCTACTGAATGTTCAAGTCGGATCATGATGCTTTTGGGTTATAAACAAATAAATATTTGCATCTAACAAACACATTTTGTCTCGCGAATCAATAATTTGACGTATCTAAACCTCTAAACTTGTACTGGAACGAAAACAATAACACTGCTACATGCGTTTACAGTTGGTTGGTGTTGGTGATTTTCTGTACATACGACTGCGGTAAAACCCGATGATGCGCACAATGCTTGAGCTAGTCTGGCAATCAATTTTGTGTGAACACGTCAATGATCAATATTACTGATTTTCCACAAAAACATGAGGCAGAAATACAGCGTATATTTAATTGTGTTAGTTTTCAGTTAAAAAAAATTTCTTCCTGATAAAACTAAATTTGTTATCATTAAATACAATACTATTTAAGGGAAGCTATGATTAAGTTAAAACTCTATTCAAATATACAAACTTTTATGCAAATTTATGTTTATTGCATAAACTTTCCATTTAGGCAGTGATAGCAGATTAATCCCCGGATGGAAGATGATAGCATAACCTTAACATGTGCACCGGAACTGACGGTATGATAACAAAGGCAAAGGGAAATAAATGNACTCTATTCAAATATACAAACTGATGGAAGATGATAGCATAACCTTAACATGTGCACCGGAACTGACGGTATGATAACAAAGGCAAAGGGAAATAAATGGACAAAAGACACCATTCAAAACGTTAGTGTTTGCATGTTAGGACTTACATTCTTAGTGAGTTCCAAATGTTCAAATACCAGTGTTGTATATACTCAGAATAAAGACACATACTTTTTGTTCGTTAAAAAATTATCGGGGTCTCGGAAATGTGTGGGCGCTATATTTGAGACTTAAGTAGCAGCTGTTCCTGATATTGGGCTGCAACCCCCCCCCACCCCCCTGA
>NQII01000700.1:477204-530423 GCA_002778355.1 Clitarchus hookeri
TGAATTATTTGTGAATTGCATATTAAACAATTTTGAATGTCGCAGCTGCTGTCAATTTAAAAGAAACCTCATCATGATTGCTTCGATCTTTCTACTCTGCCAGCGGTCATAGGCCGATCCCCTCGACTGAGCAAAGTGTGTTTATGTACGTAGCTTGTATGGGCTGCAGCGGAGGCAGCCCGCCCGGCCTCGCTAGTGCACGCGCACGCCGGTTGTAGGAATGCGGAGTGCGACAAGAGGTGCCGCGCGCGCATGGGCAGCGCGGTTACCAGTCCTTGCAGGCTGTCGTGAGACGAGCAACTGGCACGTGCGTTTATATTGCTTTGCTGCCTCAAGTAGGTGATAACTTCAGGATTGAAGTGAAGCATTTAGAGGTTTGTTACTATGCTATTTTCACTATATTTCATTATAATTTAACATGNACTTCAGGATTGAAGTGAAGCATTTAGAGGTTTGTTACTATGCTATTTTCACTATATTTCATTATAATTTAACATGAACAGAATAAATGTGGCAGGTTTACAAGCTATCTCTTTTTCTCAATTATCACTAGAGGAGAAAAATTAAATCAAAAACAAAGGATGGCCTATTTTTGGTGTATATAATAATTAATCAGTTTTCATCAAGTAGACAGCAGGCAAGTAAAAGAAAATTTAATTATGGCTGTGTGGATGTGAATAAAAAATGCTCTATTTTATTTTCATGAAAAGTATGTTAAAAATAGTTTTACCTTATTCAATTAATTTGCCTATTTGTGGTGTTACAAATATCTTTATTTTGAAAATCACGAAAAAAATGGCAGGAATATCTTAATTTTACAGCATAAAATAGAGAATAAGAAAGGAAATTTTACCTAGCTAAAAATTTTTGAAAAAAATAAAATAANTTAATTTTACAGCATAAAATAGAGAATAAGAAAGGAAATTTTACCTAGCTAAAAATTTTTGAAAAAAATAAAATAAATTTAATACAGGATTATTTAAAAAGAATGGTACAAAAGTAAAGTTTATTTATCAATGCACCATCCTTTTTGAATAATCCTTCATACTGAAGCAATAAAAAATAATTAAATTTTTAATTTTCAGTTTCGGTAAGAAATTTAGTACTTTATGAAAATCTAAGCAAAATGGAAATTTGAAGTTCACTGAATAGTCAGTGCTATCCAAATGTTTGTTTAGGTGAATAACAATTAAGATTTTTGTTAATTATCTGTGTTTGTTACTGAAATGATTACTTGACTTGAAATGTTGGCAAAAGCTATTTTGTCAAGTTAAAGAATTTTATTACAACACTTATTCCTTCCTTATGCAATCCATTCATGTCTTATTATTTTTTTACATGTACTTTAAGGAAAGATTTAGGAGCATATTACTATACTGTATGGCCATTAAGGACACTAGGCCAGTTTGATTTCACAATTTGAATTGAATTCAATTGATTGTGTGCAAGTATTAAGCTAACAATATATATTAATGAAAAACTTGACAAAATTTTTAGATTTTCGTTAAACATTCGTTAGAGCTGTGTTTTAGTTTTATGAGATCCAACGATCAATTTTTTCTTTTTTGTTTTGTGAAACAAAAAGTCACTTTCGTACAACTCTAGAATATTGTAAAGCTTATTTAAAAAAAAAAAGGTATTACAGTAGAACCCGCTTATAAGGTTCCCGTTTAAAAGGTTTTCCCGCCTATAATGCACGATTTTTCTAGTCCNTTAATTTTACAGCATAAAATAGAGAATAAGAAAGGAAATTTTACCTAGCTAAAAATTTTTGAAAAAAATAAAATAGAAACTTGACTTGAAATGTTGGCAAAAGCTATTTTGTCAAGTTAAAGAATTTTATTACAACACTTATTCCTTCCTTATGCAATCCATTCATGTCTTATTATTTTTTTACATGTACTTTAAGGAAATATTTAGGAGCATATTGCTATACTGTATGGCCATTAAGGACACTAGGCCAGTTTGATTTCACAATTTGAATTGAATTCAATTGATTGTGTGAAAGTATTAAGTTAACAATATATATTAATGAAAAACTTGACAAAATTTTTAGATTTTCGTTAAACATTCGTTAGAGCTGTGTTTTAGTTTTATGAGATCCAACGATCAATTTTTTCTTTTTTGTTTTGTGAAACAAAAAGTCACTTTCGTACAACTCTAGAATATTGTGAAGCTTATTTAAAAAAAAAAAGGTATTATTAGTGAATGCAGAAAGAACTTGAAATTGTGCTTTTTTTGTATGAAAAATGTGGGATAGTCTAGAAAATTAGCTCCTGATAATTTCTAACCACTTTGTGAAGATTAATGACTTCTCTTTGTATGCTTTTTATTTTATTAGTGTTACTTGCAAAATAGTTAGGCCCATTCATTTGGGCGCCACATTTTTCTGCGTGTTGTCTGATTACGTGTTTACTGCATAATTAGTTTGCGATTTGTTGGGCGTGCAAATGATTCATAGCAAAATTCCTTTTGTCGCTTACTTCCTCTATGCTCGTGTCGTCTAACTGGACTGAAATGACGCTATGCGAGTCTGCTTCCGTTGATCAATTCTGAGCATGGGGGGAAATGCTGAATACTTTAATTTACTTTGTAATTGTGTCTGACTTCTACTTCTAATATCAGGTAAGTTATGAAAATAATATTTCTGGTACATTAAAAGGAACACTTAATGAATGCAGAAAATATGTGAAACACATTACACTTCAAAGAAACATACACTAACAGACAAAATTTCATACTATTCGTATGAACACACGACCTCAAACAAAAAAAATTTCTTGAAAATACAATTCTAACTACTCCAACATCACTACAAAGCATAAGACATTGTAACGTGGCACGCACACAGGTATGGCCGGCTTTAAATTACCACTCGACTAACTCCAGACGGAGTAACACGAGACTCTTTAAAATGGACGCCAATTAAATATGAAATAAAGTCAAGTTCCGAAGTATTTATTCTATACTTTTATTTATCATTTTAGTGACACAGTTCACATACGAAGTTCAGGTATGCAGAGTACGAACCGTTCACAGATAAACAGACAAGTGTAGAACAGCGCCACAGTCGTTTACGAATTATTCATGTCTCAAAAACTTGCATCGCAAGAAGAAGTTACAGAGGCAGGAGGGACGTTGGTTCCCTCCTGGCACCCTAGCGACCTCCCACACCGGCAGAAATAATTTAATAGAATTGAATAGTTCAAGCCGAAAAGAAATGAAGTGATAAAAGATTTAGTGGTCGCGGGTGCTTGCTGGTGTGGGTGAAGCTCTTCACGCCCGATGCGTCTTCTATGACAGTTGGTTACTTTTTCTTTCTTAGGCGATAGACACCACTAGTATTTATTATGCAGGCCTATCGCCCCCTTCTCCTAAGATAAGGGCACGGCAGCCGGCATCTGCCAGCAGCGTCGTCCAAACTGCGCTGTGTCCCGCTTAACTGCGCCGTCAACGTACAGATAAACTAATTTCTCGTACAAAACTTGTCAATGCAATCTGAAAGTTTCTAAATAATGCTGACACTTAACAAAAACTAAAACTTTCGAAATGACAACCGGACGCCTGATAAACGTAAAACGGCAAACGTATGCCCGATAAACAAACTATCACTGTAAAACGAACCACCACGGCTTTTAATTTTAAACCCGATAAAAATATTACGAAGCTTACCAAAGCGAAAGAAAATGAAACAAGTGTCCCGAAAATTAAGAATACTGCGTCATTACAACGTGCAATTGATGTGCAAAGAATTTTAGTTTTATTAAGGAAGAAATACGTGAAAATTGTGAATTCATTACCATTAAGAAAATTAATCTGTGCAGAAAATCCAGAAATATTTAATTAAAATTCAATGAAAAATTGCTGTCCTTTAAATAGAAAATCAGTTGTAAGAGATGTGAACTGTTAAATTAACATCTCAAAATATTAATAGACAATATAGATAATTTACGTAGGTGTAGAAATTTAACTGGTTCATTTGTAGTTCAGCAAATAATATTCTTAAAGTGTTCATNATGACTTCTCTTTGTATGCTTTTTATTTTATTAGTGTTACTTGCAAAATAGTTAGGCCCATTCATTTGGGCGCCACATTTTTCTGCGTGTTGTCTGATTATGTGTTTACTGCATAATTAGTTTGCGATTTGTTGGGCGTGCAAATGATGCATAGCAAAATTCCTTTTGTCGCTTACTTCCTCTATGCTCGTGTCGTCTAACTGGACTGAAATGACGCTATGCGAGNCATAGCAAAATTCCTTTTGTCGCTTACTTCCTCTATGCTCGTGTCGTCTAACTGGACTGAAATGACGCTATGCGAGTCTGCTTCCGTTGATCAATTCTGAGCATGGGGGGAAATGCTGAATACTTTAATTTACTTTGTAATTGTGTCTGACTTCTACTTCTAATATCAGGTAAGTTATGAAAATAATATTTCTGGTNTACTTTAATTTACTTTGTAATTGTGTCTGACTTCTACTTCTAATATCAGGTAAGTTATGAAAATAATATTTCTGGCACATTAAAAGGAACACTTAATGAATGCAGAAAATATGTGAAACACATTACACTTCAAAGAAACATACACTAACAGACAAAATTTCATACTATTCGTATGAACACACAACCTCAAACAAGAAAAATTTCTTGAAAATACAATTCTAACTACTCCAACATCACTACAAAGCATAAGACATTGTAACGTGGCACGCGCACAGTTATGGCCGGCTTTAAATTACCACTCGACTAGCTCCAGACGGAGTAACACGAGAGACTTTAAAATGGACGCCAATTAAATATGAAATAAAGTCAAGTTCCGAAGTATTTATTCTATACTTTTATTTATCATTTTAGTGACACAGTTCACATACGAAGTTCAGGTATGCAGAGTACGAACCGTTCACAGATAAACAGACAAGTGTAGAACAGCGCCACAGTCGTTTACGAATTATTCATGTCTCAAAAACTTGCATCGCAAGAAGAAGTTACAGAGGCAGGAGGGACGTTGGTTCCCTCCTGGCACCCTAGCAACCTCCCACACCGGCAGAAATAATTTAATAGAATTGAATAGTTCAAGCCGAAAAGAAATGAAGTGATAAAAGATTTAGTGGTCGCGGGTGCTTGCTGGTGTGGGTGAAGCTCTTCACGCCCGATGCGTCTTCTATGACAGTTGGTTACTTTTTCTTTCTTAGGCGATAGACACCACTAGTATTTATTATGCAGGCCTATCGCCCCCTTCTCCTAAGATAAGGGCACGGCAGCCGGCATCTGCCAGCAGCGTCGTCCAAACTGCGCTGTGTCCCGCTTAACTGCGCCGTCAACGTACAGATAAACTAATTTCTCGTACAAAACTTGTCAATGCAATCTGAAAGTTTCTAAATAATGCTGACACTTAACAAAAACTAAAACTTTCGAAATGACAACCGGACGCCTGATAAACGTAAAACGGCAAACGTATGCCCGATAAACAAACTATCACTGTAAAACGAACCACCACGGCTTTTAATTTTAAACCCGATAAAAATATTACGAAGCTTACCAAAGCGAAAGAAAATGAAACAAGTGTCCCGAAAATTAAGAATACTGCGTCATTACAACGTGCAATTGATGTGCAAAGAATTTTAGTTTTGTTAAGGAAGAAATACGTGAAAATTGTGAATTCATTACCATTAAGAAAATTAATCTGTGCAGAAAATCCAGAAATATTTAATTAAAATTCAATGAAAAAGTTGCTGTCCTTTAAATAGCAAATCAGTTGTAAGAGATGTGAACTGTTAAATTAACATCTCAAAATATTAATAGACAAAATAGATAATTTACGTAGGTGTAGAAATTTAACTGGTTCATTTGTAGTTCAGCAAATAATATTCTTAAAGTGTTCATNATAGATAATTTACGTAGGTGTAGAAATTTAACTGGTTCATTTGTAGTTCAGCAAATAATATTCTTAAAGTGTTCATAATTTGGCACGGCTCTGCAACATGACCTCTCATCTGCTGGCTTCTAGTTACTGTTCGACCAAATCACACCCTTATTAAAATTCAGGAAAATTAATTTTAAAGTTAAAATGTCACTCTTAAATTTCATATAATTTCGTGATCCAAATAGCACTTCAGTTATTGCAGCACACTTTCGCAAAGTCATTTAAATTTGCATTACCATACCCGACGTAGGTCATACTTGTACAGCTTCGGTGGAGACGGCAGCAGACCTAGTTGTAGCACTTCAAAACTATGTGCCATGCGTTTTGGGCCTCTTCAGTTCATACCCTGCATATTTAATTCAACTATCTCCTACCATTATGATGGGCGGTAATTACAGAATTAAAGGAATTCTTGCAGACAAATTTTATGATGTACTGTCTGTCATCGCGTCTGAGACGAGAGTAATTAGCAACGTGGTTCACCCGGGGACGCTAATTAAAGACTGGAAATGCCAAAAAAAAGTCACTTCCTGACACAGTCTTGACGGTTCTGCAATTTAATGCATTCCTCCGTGGCCAAAACTGCTTGATTAAACCAGGTAAATTGCAAAGAGAAAAACGATGACAAAATAATTAGCATTTCCAAAGATAATTGAGCTCAGTTCACATAACAAAATAAAAGGNCAAAGAGAAAAACGATGACAAAATAATTAGCATTTCCAAAGATAATTGAGCTCAGTTCACATAACAAAATAAAAGGAAGTATAACTGTGAAAATATGAAATGTAAATAACCCAAAATAAATAAATAAAATCTAGAGGTGATGTCCTGAATTACAAATCTAACTCTTCCTAATGGTAGGGGCTTTAAAGATTACCTTTAAAAATAAACAAACATTCAACTCAAAATAAATGAAAACATAAGCAAAAAGCTTTAAATGCTGAAATTGTTACACCACCCTGATGTTTCTGCAGCTTACAGTGTTTTCCAGCTGGAGCACTTGCCACCCGTCAAGGCGCGCCAGATTCAATTGCTAGCGAGGACACTCCTGAATTTGCACACATGGGAACTGCGCTGGAAAATGCTGGCTGGTGGGTGGGTTTTCTCAGGGATCTCCCATTTCCCAGTGCATTCAGCGCTGCTTCACCTTCACTGGTTCTCAAGACCTCTCCTCTGCAACATACAAAATGACACTGGTAACCCACCACACTTGCTAACACTGTGCACAATCTCTCCAACACTGACCGTTACTTCATTGCAGTCAGACTTTCAAATGTAAGCATGAGTTTTGTGTTCTCCTTTACATAGTTTGTAGCAGCTTCTTTTTTGTTTTCTGAGAATTATTCAGTTGGCTCGAGTGGCAAGTGAAGCGCACGTTTACTGAAAACATGCAAGATTCAAGGTAGGGCCGATGGGAAGGTCACTAGAGATGGGGTTAGTTGCTCAGAGAATCAGGAGAGGGGAACCATCCCAGCGTTCCCCTCGAATGATCTCGACGAACCATGGAAAACATTGCTGGACCAGGAATTGAACCCATGTACTCCCGAATGCGAGTCCAGTGGTTTACTTGGTAATACATTCAAGAAATGACTGTTCACAACTGTGACTATGGCCTTGAGGTTCTGCTCGAAGCTCAAATTTAAACTATACTGCAATAAAAAATCATCATTATTTATTGAGAAAAAGTTTATTTCGTAATTACTTAGGTTGTATAAATCTTATCAGACTTAGACCTTAAGACACTAAGTTTTCCATTATCAGTCAAAGGTAACTACAGTAAAATGTGGAAAGATAATTAATGGTCTCAAAACTATAAGAATAGAATTACATATGTAGCATCATTACAGTAAAGTTGATAATGCTATTACATAGCCTAGCTGGTGCTGGCTGTTCATTGCAGCATATTTTAAATATGGTTTTTTTATCAAACTATTAAACACATCCCAAGTATGATTACATAAAACAAAATACCCAGACTAGGATGGAATGATACATTGAATTGGCTACAGACTTTCCACCAATAAGACAATACAGAAACTGCTTAAAGTCCCATAGGTACATGCAACATGACGAGAACACACCTTGGCATGCAGAAACGATAGGGCACTTGTGTGTGCGACGGTAAAGCCCTCGCTGCTCCTTAGCGTTCAACACAAAAGTAGCTCCCAGAACTTTGCCGTAAACAGCTGCACTTGTCCGTTGTGCCGTCACGAGCTTGCACGGTCCGTCGCAGTCTACTGCACTGCACAACGTCGTGTCCAAGCTCCCCTCGCACGGTCCTCGACAGTCTGTGTCCTTCCAGCACACACACAAGTACAACTGCCACATGCCTCGTCACTCGACTCGTCAAAATACTGTAGAATCTTGTTATAAGATTCCTGCATGAACATTTCTCTGCATATCACACTATTTTTGATGATCTTATCACTTTCAAATAAGACATATCCTACACACAGCATCAGTATTTGATCCTACACACAGCATCAGTATTTGCCCACATCTCTGATGCAACTCTCCTAAGACAATGACATGCCAGTAGCCTACAAACAAATACAGAGAGTAGTTGATTATATTTGTAATATTATCTAGCAATCACGACCAACAGGACAATTTAATAATTAATGTTCGTATGAAAATTTGCTTTGTGTTGTCTAACGGAATTCAGACCACTATAATTTTTTTTTCATAACGTGATTCAGATGAAAATGCTAATGAACTCTAAGGGAGTACAATAGTTCTATATTCACTACGGACAACCTCGGCTGAAAGCGACTGCCGTAAACCCAGACTGTTGTATTTAAGGTAGTTATGACTATTATCTACAAAATTAGGCATGGCATTAAGACAAGACAAGAANGTTATGACTATTATCTACAAAATTAGGCATGGCATTAAGACAAGACAAGAACAAAAAGTTATAATAGTTCTCACAATTTATATAAGTACAGAATAAAAAAATCATTAAAAATAACTACTGACTGGCTAATTGTACATTGGAATTTAATTTTGCTTGATATGAGTTAGTAGGTGTAATTAAAATTCCTGCTTGTAAAATGTTATTTTGCTGAATCCCTTAAAGATGTGTGTAACAGACTTCTACGTACATGCATTACGGGGAGCTCATATAGTCTTCCTGCGCGCAACACAGCTGCGTAACAAACAGTTACAACCACACTTCATGACTGAACATTACAAACCAAAGCTTGAAGTGGCATAGAGGACTACAGTACTTTGCACAATCTCTGAAGTTTTTACAGTTTCAATTATAGCCATATTTCCCACATAGGACAAACATTATTAAATTATGAGGTTGAACTTTGATTATGTTTATTGCTGTGAAACAAGTGACAGGAGGAAAAAAGTTGGACTTGCTAATACCTCTCATGTCGCAGTGTATCTGAAATGGCAAGTAACTTCTCTCCACTAATGCTACAGTTTAACACGCATGTAAAAGTTCTGTTAAAAAGTTACATAGTCCACAACACTTATCAGTATCACAGATATTGCAAAGATGACAAACCCAGACAGGCTTGAGAAACCTGTGAATGGGGTTTGCTGGCATTATAAAAGGTGTAGTAGGGATCCATTTCCCTCCACAACTGGAACATTTCTCCACGAGCTACAAGCAGTTATGTCGCTGTACCTGGTCGACAAACATCAGCCGCTGTCTCGTGTACTTTCCGTCGGCAGCCGACAACTACGAGACATACGTACGGTAGTTACGCAAGTCCGTAGCACGTAACCGCAATGCAGCAGTACCGTACGCAATACTTATCAGATAGGTCAATGACAAATACACTTATGGTAACTGCATGGTTAAACTATTCTCTCTCTCTCTCTTGCTCCCCCCCCCCCCCNCCCCCCCAAGTGAGCACCTACCACACTCTGCGACTGACCAGTGAGTGTCATTAACATCAGGTTTGTACAAATGTTTACACTTCAGACACTTTCAACACACTGAAATATACATTTACACACCAAGCCTGGGTTTATTTCCAACTATCTCTCACTCACCCCACATCACGATTAGCAAGGTTAAGTTTTAATTGTAGTAACTACGAGAGATGTGACCTAACTTTTGGCTCTGGAAATGGAAACTTGACCACGTATGTAAGGGTGGTGCTTAAGCAAGTTGCACCTGAGAACAGACAGTTTCTCTTAGCCGTCCCTCGTCTCTAGTTGTAGGATGTTCTTTGTCTTCCTAGTGCTTCTTCCTCACCGCCGAGAGTCTAATAACGCAGCCGTGGGTCAACTCACTCTCGCCCGTTAGTAAACAACCCAGCAATCTCGTCACACCACTTCTGGAATTGTTTTTAACTAAAGTAGCACATCTACGCAATTANTTAGTAAACAACCCAGCAATCTCGTCACACCACTTCTGGAATTGTTTTTAACTAAAGTAGCACATCTACGCAATTGCCAAGTGTCGTACAGACATTGTGACCCATATTCAAACATGGTTGTATATGTTTTATTTAAACATGATTATAGTAAAATATGAAAATATAATTAATAGTACATTGTAGATATCACAATATGCTTGAGAGTACATAATACTTTACAGGATGAAAACTTGCAACAATCGCATGTTTTATGTAACAAACAGTCTCGGAAAATACATAGTGCACACGTCTACGGCACACAATTTACTTCTGGCAATGTTACCTTCCACACTAATAANTTAGTAAACAACCCAGCAATCTCGTCACACCACTTCTGGAATTGTTTTTAACTAAAGTAGCACATCTACGCAATTACCAAGTGTCGTACAGACATTGTGACCCATATTCAAACATGGTTGTATATGTTTTATTTAAACATGATTACAGTAAAATATGAAAATATAATTAATAGTACATTGTAGATATCACAATATGCTTGAGAGTACATAATACTTTACAGGATGAAAACTTGCAACAATCGCATGTTTTATGTAACAAAGTCTCGGAAAATACATAGTGCACACGTCTACGGCACACAATTTACTTCTGGCAATGTTACCTTCCACACTAATAANAGTCTCGGAAAATACATAGTGCACACGTCTACGGCACACAATTTACTTCTGGCAATGTTACCTTCCACACTAATAATGAAACGTGCAGAACAAATAATACTGTTCCTTAAACCGCCTAAGCTATGAGTAGCACAATTCTTTACTTGCATGGCACACATTTTTGTTCAATACCCACATTTTATTTAACAAATGTATTGTGCTGCCAATGAGTTTTCCCTGACTTCTCCAGGTTGTCGAGGCTCGGCTGCACCTATCATATAGAAGTTATTCGTTTCCATGACATAATTTCAGTTTCAGAGGCATTATTGGAAATACTTGATTATAGAACATTAACAATTTACTAGTTGTTTAATATTTTTTGTAATTTTCACTGAGTGTTATTTCCTGCTTGCAAAGAGGCAGGAACTTATTGATAAAATATACACATGTTCCTGACTTTTTACAACTAGCAGATAAAACACAAAATTATGCACAAAAATATCAAACAACTCGTAAAATGTAAATTCTCTATAATTGTATAGTGACAGTAATCACTATGAATCCGATAATACGAGGCGAAAACAAGTTTTACTGCAGAAGAGGTGAAGCCGAGTCGTGAGGTTTGCCACGCCCACGACAGCCCCGCTAACACACGTCAGGTGCCGTCGACGGCAAACACAGTCGACAACACCTGCAAACACCCTGTACAGCAAAGTAGATGTCAGTGCTGCAAGTATGAACATCGCTGGAACAAAGGATTTGCTATTGAAAAACAAGCATGTGCAACTTCTGGCTTAAAGTGGTTAAGGGGGATATAAACTCTTGAAAATGAGAAAATAAAATGCTTCTATGTAAAACTTATTGAATCTACTCGAGATTAAACAACAAATTTTTGTATAACGTACTGTTGAAAAACAACCTATTGTTCGATAAATTTTGGTTTGTTGATATAATTCTCTTAGCGAATAAAGTACATTTTGATTGCTGAAAATGTGTGCGTGCGCGAATGCACAGAGCTGACAGCTGTTTTTCAACTGCGATACCTTAGCTTAGGATGAAGTGCACCTGACCACAGCGACTACACACTGGGTCAATATGAGAACCATTATCATTGGTTATAGCAGTATATTCACAGACGGTACAGGATGGCGAATGGAGAGGGAGGGTGGGGAAGTTTACACGGCCAGCTAAGTAAGGGGGGTGTTTAGAAGGAGAGGAAACAGCAGTGAGAAGCTTCAGGGGGTGTGGAATGTGTTGCGTGAGGAATTGGAATCTGTGAGGGGGGGTTGCAAAGTTCAGGAAGGGTGTGGAAGAGGAGTTTGGTTGGGTAGGGGAGAGGTGAGAGAGCTCGCCAGCAGGCGGTGGCCTAATTGCGGGCACAACTATGTATTTGTTTGCATGTTATGTATCTGCGAAGTGACAAGTTTTACAGTATGTAAATGCCCTACAGATCGATGAATGAACGAATGTTTTCTCCAAGACAAGAACATTGTTATCGGGGTGATTGCATGAGGGACGGCGTGCTGCAGAGAGAGGGCCGGGGCTAGGGGCTGGGCCTCAGACTCAGCGACAGCTCGTACATGCAGACTGCGACGAGCGAGCCCACGATGGGGCGGTGGTACACCTGCTTCAGGTCGAAGTTCTTGCGGTGGAACAGTTGGCGCGCTGCGTCGTGGTACTGCGACACCACGAGCTCCACGGAGACGTAGCCGTGCTCCTGGCAGAAACGCACCGCCTCGTCGACAAGCGCGGAGGCCACCCCCCGGCGTTGGTGCAGCGGGGCCACGGCCAGGCGGCGTACCCACGCGGAGCCCTCGCCCCGGCGGCTCTGCGCCACGGCTATGGTCCCCACGACGGTCCTGCGGCGGCCATAGAGTGGTGACGACAGCTCCGCCACCCAGAAGCCTGTGAGCGAGGAGGACATGTAGAGACGTGGGATAGAGGTCGCCTCGCGTGTTAGCTCGGCGGCCCTGTAGCTGTGGCACAGCCACACGGCGCAGTACGTGACGGCGGCTACACCCGGCACGGACAGCACGCACCAGCCCAGGGGCACGCCCACGAAAATGAAGAGCAGTGCCGCCGTCAACACCATCAGCTGGAAGGTGAGCTCGCGCGCCAGTCCGGACAAGAAGGCCGTGTTCACAGTCGCCATGGCGCTCTGAGCGAGCAGTTCGCGCACGGCTACCTCGTCCCCGGCTCGATAGTCGCGGACAACAACACTGTGACCCGCCATTACGTCACTTCGCCTCATCCGCTCGCACGCATCACACCGCACACTCCGCTGACATGCCTTTCTGTGCGACCAACTGCTGCTTGTTTACACACAAAGTAACCACTACCAACATTCCAGATCAAAACTACTGGATAATATCGGGTCCAGCTTGCGATCGCTAGATGTGAAATCTTTTTGACATTGAACATAGTGTTCATCGGTTACATTCTATTTTAACGAAATTATAAAAAGAAAGCATGCTTTGTACATCTGCATAACAAGCCCTATTCTCTAACTTGAACTTGCTTAAAGACAGTCAACGCAGTAGACTTTATCATAAAGAGGGACGTAATTATGGTTACCCGTAGGCGTTTTTAAGTGGTATTCTGTAAATCATATCTTTATTAATAACTGTGCAAGGATGTACGTTTGACAAAGCAGCGGGCTGTGTTCTGAAATCAATTATGTGCTTATTGAATTATACTTTTTCATTATAATATAATGTATTGTGTCCCAAATGTTGTTATTATAGTGCATTTAAACTATAAGTTAAATTTATTTCTTAACACATTTTCGAATAATACTGCTAAAATAAATTTACTTCTCTCAATCGATAGAAGATTTCAGGTAGTACTAGTTTATTTGAACATCACGAGATAGCAGCAGTACCCATCACTTAGTTACGTTAAAGCGAGGGTATCACTAGCGAATTGTACAATGTATTCAGACACCGTTCATTTATGCGCAAATATAACACATAATATTTCTCATGTTTAGGGCATTTCAAAACGCTTTATTTTCTGTACGACGTATTTGTACAATGAAAACCATCATGTGTATTGGGTTAATTCAACCTGTGCTAAAAAAATNTTATTTTCTGTACGACGTATTTGTACAATGAAAACCATCATGTGTATTGGGTTAATTCAACCTGTGCTAAAAAAATTTTTCTTTTAATACAAAAAAAAGGTGTGCCAATAATGGCTGGTAAAAGTCCTAATCATACATGTAGAAGTGTATTANTTTTCTTTTAATACAAAAAAAAGGTGTGCCAATAATGGCTGGTAAAAGTCCTAATCATACATGTAGAAGTGTATTAAAGCATAAAAAATATCACCACTTCTATGTGTATATGTTTACTCAATAATGCTATATACAATAAAACATTTCGGTAAATTTATTTTAAATTCTAATTGCCATATTTATAAAAATCGATCACAAAATAAACTGCACATTCCTTCAAGCATTTTAAAATTCTACCAGAAAGGGCTATTTCTCAGAAATTCAAATGTATAACAAATATTTAACACTAATGAATGATGTCAAATCTAATAGTGAAAAACAAATTCTCAAAACATTGAAATTGTACTTAACNAATATTTAACACTAATGAATGATGTCAAATCTAATAGTGAAAAACAAATTCTCAAAACATTGAAATTGTACTTAAAAATAAAAAAATAAAAAATATGGCATTACAGAATTTTTAAATGCTGACAAGTAGGCTAAGTATTGCATCTTGTAATCTAACTATTGTTTATAATCTTGCTCACTTGTGACACTTGTGACACACTTGTGACCTATTGTGAACCACACTGAGTTGTAAAGATGTAACCAATTATGATTTTATATTTTCATGCATTGTATTTTACTAAGTTTGTAANGAACCACACTGAGTTGTAAAGATGTAACCAATTATGATTTTATATTTTCATGCATTGTATTTTACTAAGTTTGTAAATTAGTTAATTCTTTCCTCCATATTTTCATTTAATGTGTAACATGTAGAAAGATGATGACTGTAAGATGTATTTTAAAGGTACATTATGTAATTTATAGTTGTGTTTCATATAAGATATTTATAAAATTATGTATATTTCAATGCATTGTACATATTGTCAAGTTTCACATACTGAGTCGAAGCACTCAGCATACGATCTACGGAATACTTATGGAAAATAAAACCCAAAATAAAAAACCGCTCTACATCGGCCATTTTCATTCAATTTTCGTTCATAATGACATCTGTTGGCAGGTTTTTATATAATGACAGTCACAAGGCATTTTAAATACTGATACTAAACCAACCACAGCTTGCCAAGATGGAGGAGGTCAGTCAGATACCACACCCTGGGGGGATGATCATACGGTCACTCCGGTGGGAGGAGCGCAGGTTGGACACTTGAGGTGCTGTGGCAGTACTATGCTATAGTAACCGAGCCCAACCTACTTACCGATTTCTTGAAAGGATGGGTGATGCGTCTCTTATAGCCTCTCAACATCCATGGCAACCCAAGGCTTCTCGTGCCACCCCCTTTTAAACGAATTGGGCTCTGCCCCTCCCCCTCCCAGTCCCTATGGGAAACAGCTTCCTAGAGGCTGTGTAGGGGTGTCTGCCATGATGTCTTGGGCCGATAGTTAGTACCAAGGCCCAACCACTTGACCGGGGTGTTGGACCTCTTGGCACTCAGGCCACTGGGGCCCAAAACAGGAATTTCCCTGTGAAGAAATTCTAGTATGGTAAAGGACGCGTGTTCGATGTCAGCGGAGCCCAGCCTTATGGGCGGCATGGCGATCACGGCGCTCGGTGAAGAAACCAAGGGAATAAAACCTGATAATGATGACGGTACCCACCTGTTTCAGAGGGACCCCACATCTCCCTGCCTGTAGGTGTGACTCTGGCGATCGGGAATTGGAAAACCCATACGTGCCATGGAAAATAAGAGGTAGCACGGGATGATCTGTTTTGGTCCCATCCAGNGGTAGCACGGGATGATCTGTTTTGGTCCCATCCAGAGGTACTCTCTGGTGTACGGATCAGGTGAGGTTGGACTCATGCTGGCAGTGGTTGACGCCGTATGCTGGAGGAGGCTCGGAGAGATTCCCCCTCTTGCTGAAGAGCCCGGCAGTGAGCAGGCACTGCTCCGGGGGCGTCCCCGAGATGACTTCAGGGGTGTGGGTAGTGCTCCGGCCAGACCACACGCTTGGTAAACTGAGTGCTAGGATCTCAGGCCTTGTGGTAGGATATGCTCGGTGCGATCTGGTAAATCAGATAGGGGCTAAGCTCGATGCAGCCTGATGAAATGTCGGAGCTACGGGTTTGATCAACTTCGGTGAGCGCTAGTCATGTCTGGGATGAGAGGGCGTGATCCCTCTTCCCCACCTACTGGGAGGCCGGGGTGCAGAATGGCCTCATGGCTAAGAGAGCCCCGTTAACAACCGCTTCGGCGGTGTTTCACATTTATCATATCAGATACCACACCCTGCAGAGACTAACCCAACTACAGCTTGCCAAGATGGTNCGGCGGTGTTTCACATTTATCATATCAGATACCACACCCTGCAGAGACTAACCCAACTACAGCTTGCCAAGATGGTGTAGGTCAGTCAGATACCACACACCACTGAGACTAACCCAACCACTGCTTGCCAAGATGGGGTAGGTCGGTCAGATACCATACTCTGCTGAGACTAACCCAACCACAGCTTGTCAAGGTGGGGTAGGTCAGTCAGATACCACACAGAGCTGAGACTAACCCAACCACAGCTTGCCAAGATGGGGTAGGTCAGTCAGATACCACACACCACTGAGACTAACCCAACCACAGCTTGCCAAGATGGGGTAGGTCGGTCAGATACCATACTCTGCTGAGACTAACCCAACCACAGCTTGTCAAGGTGGGGTGGGTCAGTCAGATACCACACAGAGCTGAGACTAACCCAACCACAGCTTGCCAAGATGGGGTAGGTCAGTCAGATACCACACACCACTGAGACTAACCCAACCACAGCTTGCCAAGATGGGGTAGGTCGGTCAGATACCACACCCACAAAGCTGAGACTAACCCAATTACAGCTTGCCAAGATGGGGTAGGTCGGTCAGATAGCAACATATTTTATTTATTGATTTATTTATAATCTTCTAGTTAATTGCTTGAATCGATTTATTTGGTTTTTTAAAACAGAAAACAATATTTATACATTTTAACCAACTCTTTTAATAAACAGATTTGTCTATATTAATGCCGATTTTCCTTCAACAAATNCAATATTTATACATTTTAACCAACTCTTTTATTAAACAGATTTGTCTATATTAATGCCGATTTTCCTTCAACAAATCTGTAGCTGCTGTGCTCGACCCATAGAAAAAAAACGTTATGTTAGGTCGATATTATGTGTGGTTGGACTTATGCAGNCTGTAGCTGCTGTGCTCGACCCATAGAAAAAAAACGTTATGTTAGGTCGATATTATGTGTGGTTGGACTTATGCAGGGGTATATTATTTCAATGCAATTTTATAGTCGGACCACAAAAGGAGACGTGTATTAAATCTAAGTAGAGTTTGTTTATAAACTGCACATTCCATGGCGTGGCGATAATGGCCTTCACTTCTATCAGCAACTTATAGCCTAGCTCAATTCCTATGGTATTTATAAGCCCTTGAAAATCGAGTTTGCAATGGAATTTTTGCAAAATATAAGATGGCGTGAAATTAAACTACGTTTCTCGTGATAATGCCACATAATGTTATCGAGAGCTTCAACCTATGAAAGAACCGGTGTTAATAACTTCCGCTTTCATTTAAAAAAAAATTGCTGTGGCACACCTCTAATTGTATACAATTGTTTTCCCCTTCAAAATTAATGGATTTTTTTTTTTTTCCTGCTTGTTGAGCACTACGGCCAACCTAACAAATTAAGGTTATCTTGTTGCACGTGTCTATAACCCACAGTTTCCTTTAAAAACACGTACAAAGTTTTCAGTGGCGACTATACAACGCCTGGTACGTAGCCAATACTTAGTTCGCGCCGAGGTAAACACATCGTTAGCAACCGATGTCCGATATCGGGCCGACTATTCCCGAAAGCATGAAAGTGAAAGGAGACAGAAGTGTGTGCTGTGCTTACATGTATGTAGGACTGCAGTGTAGATAGCATGCTGACGTTTACTTGGGAGGAATTGGCTGACATTTTTTTTTTGTAGAGTGCGGCATTCTGCAGTGATTTGAGATCATGCAATTTGTACCAGCAGAAATACCCATACCACGTGACCCCTCGACCATTGGNGCATTCTGCAGTGATTTGAGATCATGCAATTTGTACCAGCAGAAATACCCATACCACGTGACCCCTCGACCATTGGACGTTTGTCGCCGTTGACCAGCCCAATAAGAGAAACACGTACATTGAACATAATAATTAATATGCTGTGCATTTGTTTGGTACTTGTTCACACGTTTGAAACTTCATGCATGTCTAAGCCACCACGACATATNATTTGTTTGGTACTTGTTCACACGTTTGAAACTTCATGCATGTCTAAGCCACCACGACATATAGTATGTATGCGCAACATAATATTGTGTTAAAAAAAATTATACGCAATTAGAAGATGGACACTTATTTTTGGCTATGCGTTGCATTACACACGTCTACCTCATTTTTCACTAGGAATCACCTCCCGAAATATTTCGGATGAGTTTCCGAACGGCCTGTACATGCTAACAAGGCCTTGTGCACCACTTGGCAGCACTGCTTGGCACTGTGGCGGCGCTGTTACCAAACACACTGCAGTAATAATGCGCTGACTCGGCGCTATCCGCATATTCTGTGTCTACCAGAGTTCTTCATATTCTTCATTTACGTATCACACGAGAGAAAATGATTACATTATTCTTGTGCTGTAGCCATAGTTGCAAATTTCAATTCAGCTTCAGTGACGTATATATTACATAAGTATTATTATGTGTTTATGATATCTGTGACAAATACGGACAGTTCACAAACTTGAGCAGTCATAAGGTGCAAAATTATTTAGAATTTAGTAACAAACCATNTGTGACAAATACGGACAGTTCACAAACTTGAGCAGTCATAAGGTGCAAAATTATTTAGAATTTAGTAACAAACCATTACAATAATAAATACAGAAGAGTGTAACAATACATATTTCTAAAACATTTTATAAATTAGATGTTGTACACTTTTCTGAACAGATAATTAATTTACATGTTTATGATTACACAATTGTTAATATCTGATACATATTTTAATATAACAAGTACGAAATATGAAACAAGCAATAATTTACATAATTTAATGGAAAAGTAAATAAACAAGTTATACAGCATAAAGAAACACATATTCCACATGTGATCTCTTTGCTTTATCTATATTTTGTGATTCGGTAATTTTTTTAACTATAATATACTTAATAATGTTATTTTTATTTTAATAATAATTATAAATATAATACAATTATTAATTATTTCTATTCTTATAAAACTAGTATAGCCTACTAATTTCGCTCACACATGAGAGATTAGTATTCTAGCCTTGGGTAAAAAAAACATTTAAAACAAGCATAAATGATATACTTCTAATAATTGCATCACATTTGTGTATTCTATCAACGAATGGAGGACGATGTAATATAAATGCCTCAGGTCACATTTGAAAAATGAAATGAGGTAGAAATGCTTTTGTCTTCGCAGTCTTGATTCAATCGTAACGATTGGGAACTACTGTAATAAAAATGCGTTTATTTTGTTTCATTGACATTCTCTTTAGTATAACATTCTCTTTAGTATAACATTCTTGTCGGCGAAAGGAAACCTCATTACAAAGGAAGTAGCGTGTTAGAAATCCTATACTGTGTGCTCATGTTCAAGCCTGTCACTTCACAACAAAAACACGATTTACATGAGGTTTATAGTGTGATCTTCAGGATTTATGTAACCTGTTGATGCATACAGGCGTCTGGTGATAGCAAATGATTTTTCTACTAACAATTATGTTGCAGCTGTGACTTTTTGTTCCCAAACGCAAAATGTATATTTTTATTTGTAGTAATAGTTTATTTTTAATTTGACATGGTTTTTATAAAAACCATTTATAAAAACATAAATGAAACAAAATATTTTTAAGGTGAAAAAATTAANAATTTGACATGGTTTTTATAAAAACCATTTATAAAAACATAAATGAAACAAAATATTTTTAAGGTGAAAAAATTAATAAAATCAGTTTTGAAAGCTGAAGACATGGAACTTTTCTCATTCATGAATGTACTTCCTTTGGTTGGGATAATTACGACTTCCTTTAGCGAGTAATATGCAACATAAATTGGATTAAGCTTGTGTGTATTTAAACGACACATACGTCTTTCGTTTCACGTATACACACAAACATACACGTCTGTTTCACAACCTTCCCGATCAATCACTTCTTAAGTCATAGATAAAATAACTNGTAAAATCAGTTTTGAAAGCTGAAGACATGGAACTTTTCTCATTCATGAATGTACTTCCTTTGGTTGGGATAATTACGACTTCCTTTAGCGAGTAATATGCAACATAAATTGGATTAAGCTTGTGTGTATTTAAACGACACATACGTCTTTCGTTTTACGTATACACACAAACATACACGTCTGTTTCACAACCTTCCCGATCAATCACTTCTTAAGTCATAGATAAAATAACTTTTTCGTAAATCTGCCCACAGCGCGTATTTTTAAGGACACTGCATTCACTTGTTATAAATCTTAACTCTGGCATGTTATTATACATCCAGCATTTCACAAACACTTTTCGACACAAAACTGTTATCAGTTAAGCCAGCAGTTTTAAAACTTTTAGTTTTACTTGATAACGACCACTTTCTGTACAGTATTCCGCGTGGTGTTTCAGTCTGTCAGGCGTGATGGCGCTCAATTAACCGTCGTGTGCGCACTCAAGAATTATCACATACTTAAACCAGAAATAAGTATCTTCTCTGTGCCTAAAAACAAACAAGGCATTATTTAACGGACAGTACATATATATATCTGCAAAATAACGACTACTCTTTCTATTAATATATTTTCCCTACACAACTTAAAACTTATATTATCACCGCTGCCAGCTTATCTCTGGCCATAATAGGAACAAATGAACTTCGACCTGGGGTGGTTACTGACTATGTACATACCACTCACCATTATGCAATACACAAAATACAATCAAACTAACTTCAGTTGCAGTCTCTCTTTCTCATTTCTCTACTTCATGCTGTACCTTGCAGTTCTGCCATCTCCTCCCAGATGACATGCAAACTTGCGGCAAGCTTGCCATATGACTTGAATTTGCCTTACGTCATGCGTGATTCAAGCTTGATTCAGGCAATATACCTAACGACTGGCACAAACTTTCCAACGACAAGCTTGCAGACAGCTTGAATTGTGATTGCAGCTAGCAGAGGCATTCTTGTAAACGCGATTCGCAGTAGAGAAAACATTTTTGAAATCAACCTTTGAAACATGTCACTTCCATTATCTGTACGTATTTTAACGGACACACTGACTGGTATGAGCTCAGTAAAACTGGTAACGACGGAGGGAGAGTAGTTCCATGCTTTAACGATTAATTACAAGTTTTAGGTAAACACCTGTGAATATGGAAAATGTTTATTTTGCTTTCTGATTTGTTTAATGCATTAAAGTGTAAATATGAACAAATATGTAAAATATTTACTTTGTCCATACTTTTACAGTTTCCCTTGACCGCGCATGAATAAGGTGATCAAGCCCATGTCAATGCTAAGTTTACATACAGTGGAAGAATACACAATATGCATACAAGAAGATCTTAAGTAGGGCTTCCGAAAGTTTACCATGAACAACCTTCATAGCAAGTTTTACTAATCTAGCTTGCTACAAGCTTGGTATGTGGATACTAGTAAGCTTGAATCAGGCTCGACTTAAGCTTGCTCACTTGCAAAGCAGGCTTGCTGGCAAGCTTACAGGCCTGTCATGACAAGTTTTATTCAAGCTTGAATAAAGCTAATTATGCTATCGGAGCCTGTATTGCCCCTTTTGTTTTTTTGCTTCGTGCAGCTGTTTTTTCAGTGTCTTCGCACTTTTGTTCGCTCATTTCACAAACTCCTTTTGCGGTTCATGTCTCCTCGAATCCCCTAGTTGCATTACAACCTCCTTCGGCTTAATGTATGCTACACATCTATCTTTTGCTTGCCAAACATTTCTTTTCCTTCAACTCACAACTGTTCTCCCAGACACATTGACTTGCACTTGGCCATGCAATTGTAGCTTTGTTTTCCACCAGTTGTGCTTTGTAATCCTGGCTCCAGCTCCGTCGTTATCTACAGCCGCAGTGGTTGATCCTGCTGTTGCCGTATGCGCAGGAAGCTCTTAGAAATTGATGTGTGTTTATAGTTTTTGTTCGCCACAGTTTCAGAGTCGTCGCTGCTTTACATTCCAAGTTGTCTATCTATGTGACGTGTTGTTTGTCTCAAGTGATTGCTACACTGACCCTGCAACTCCCACCCACACTCGACATGGTTCGCACATCGTCCACCCTTGTGCCACCTTACAACCGCCCGTCACCGAAAACATTCATTATTTCATATTTGTACGAAATACTGTTCAACTTGTACGCATTACTTACAACTATTATTCCCTCGCATAAACAAATTTAGGCTGTATATCTTTCTTCATAACGTCATGTCTAAACCACAACTTTAGAGACTTTAACATGTACAATTAATAAAAACTAACTCGCCGAAATGAGATAATTCACATACGATGAGTTATTTCAAGATATCTTTAAAATCATACTGTGGAATGTTTTCGCAGTTTTTAAAAATTGCCCAACACAAGGAAAGCTTTGTATGCGTATATTTTATTCGTAGCAGCCCATGGTGTTTTATAAAATACTTTTTTGGCATACCTTATAATTAATGAAGACATGACGTTTCAGTTATTCTTGTTAGTTTTTCTGTAAATGTTTTCGCTTATGTGTACGTCCTAAAAACACTAGAATTGCGATTTAGACGCTGTCATGCAAAAACTATGTGACCTAATTTTTTTATGCGAGGAAAGAGTACTAAAATTTCAATAATTGAGGATTTGACTTAAAGAAAGGCTTTAGTAGACTAAGGCTTTTCTCCCATAAAACAGTGTACTGTGTTAATTAAGTGAAATGTTTTGAACATACTCCATTGCTACACCATGTCGGCACAGAAAACCAAGTCTGAGGAGTAAAATAAACACGAAACTAGCCAAGAGCGACTGTAGTCATGTATACTGTATACATAAAACGTATAATAATTCCTTGTGGGTTTTATTATACTTTTTATGTAATTACATGACTCAAGCCACTCTTGGCTCGTTTTGCGTGTTTGTTTCATGTCGCAGACATGGTTTTCTGTGACGACATGGTGTAGCAATGGAGTATGTTCAAAACACTTCACTTAATCATTCACCCCCATTGCAAGAATATTTTAAACAACTCAGTGTATTGTGTTCCTTATTAGCCGTAGATATCACATACAACATGTAGTATTAAGAGCTCGATTCATCACCAAGTTATAATTTTTTGTGGACCTACGATGAGATTATTATTGAACAGTGGCTGTACCCTTGCTTTCGTTTATTGTAAATAGTAGTTATTCCTTTAATGTGAATCATTGTTACTATTTAACAGTATTGTCGCCTTTTAAGAGAAAATCATGATTGATGTATTCAGCTGTAACACTGCATGTCTCCAAAAACCTTGATCTGCCATTATCTCAGCATATTATTTACCTTTCTTCTAGCCAACTCCTCAGTTTCTCTTAGTCGGCAACAAAACAGCAAAAAAGAGTATGCTGACTTCGTACACACATGCGGCATGGCATGGCTCCTCTGCCGTGTCGTGCTTCTCTAGATGTTACTACAGGCTCCTTAGGCACTCTTCGACCTCTCGTTTGAGGCAAGATGCTGGATGCTACTTGCAATCAACCTCCATATTAGTCTCCTCTTTGGTCTATAGGTAGTGTTCGGCTGTGTCTGCGTGTTCTCCTCCAGACACAGGTTGACGTCCACTGTGCGCTGCAGCTCATCATCCAGCACGTAGGTCTGCCTCTTCAGCTCCCCCGGGTGTATCCGCTGCACCCACATCGTCAACTGCAGCTGGTCTGAGGTGCCGTAGTTAGTGACCTGTCTGCAGTTCCTCCAGATGTCTCTGTCTTGACTGCATACTCGTGTTCAGCACCCCTCACTGTCCACACACCACCCCGTTTACTCCCGAACTACCAGTTCCAACAGCAACCAACAGAAACCAACAAGAACCTCGTCAAATCTCTTCTGTCCAAGTCTAAAACTTTGGCCCTCTGATCACCCACGCCAATGTTCGCATCCTCCATCTCGGTCTTTAGCTGCTTGTTGCACTTCACTGGCCTGTGGCCAGTTGCTTCCAGTGCCTCCTCCTGCTTTTATAATGCTGCAGTGTCCTTTGGCCATCTTCTTGTACAGTTCTTCTGGCTGGACTGCTTTCTCGTCCCTTGTGTTGTCTCTGTTAGCGATATGGTAAGGTAAGTATAGTCATGTGCTGTTCACGATTGTGCTGGTTGTTCTTGCAGGCAATCATTCATCGCTCTGCACTTGCAGCAGTTACTTGCTCAGGATCAGGTCCTGCCCTCATGGCTCAGCTCCCAAGTCCTGGAACAGAAGAAAGTCCTCAGGAGAGTGCATGCAGTCTCAGCCCGGCCAGCGGCAGGTGGTGAGGATCGCCTACGACTGTAACGACATCTGCACATGTGGGGAGACAAGAGGCCATAATCCTGATTCTGGGAATAAGGGCGATGAACTAACGGTTACTCACGAGACGACACAACTAACAATCCAGTGTGCGGAAGTGTAAGGGCGACGATGATGCTACTTGCTTCTGAGCATCGTGAATGAAACCTATTGCAAAATATGTGGCTTGGCATTGCACATTTATGAAAAAGAACTTCTTAATATTGTAGCTCCCAACCATTGGAGTACAGACATGCTGCTCGTAAATTCTAAATCATCGTGGTTTGCCCCAGTCTTCTTTAATCATATCTGCTCCTTTCTCGGCGATCATGTATGTAGGAGCATTCGTATGGCCATTTGGGATCTCCGGCATGATTGAAGCATCAATAACTCTCAGACCCTTCACCCCATGCACTCGCAGCCTGGGATCTACAACAGCATCTAAGTCAGACGCAGGTCCCATTTTGCATGTGCCTGAGTAGTGGTAAACTGTAAACGTCAGTTGTCTTGCAGCGCATGCCCAGTAATCGTCGGATCCGAACTCGTGTTCTGCACAACCCGGGAGTTTTTTGTTGTGCAGTTTAGAGCCAAACTTTTGCATGGCTTTTGTTTTGCTTATTTCTATCGTCTTCTTAATTCCAGCTACCATTGTGTCTAAATCTTCTTTCACAGTATAATAGTTATGATATATTAAAGGTTTGTGTTTAGGATTTATATCCCTGAGCATTAATCTACCTTTACTTTTCGGGAGTAAAAGCATTGGCAACACCATCCATGTGTTTTTGTTTTGGATTTCCTTATAAACTTCATTGTACAAAGTTTCGTTAATGCCAAAATTTCTTATTAATGTTGGGTCAGAAACAATGGAACCACTCTGGAAAAGGAGTTCCATGTCGGGGTAACTCTCAGAAATATTTGGATTTTTAAGGTCGTAAAAACCCAATGATTCACAGCCTCCAGGTATCGAAAAAGGTCCTTTATGGTATGATAAATATTTCATGTAGTAACTTCGCCCAAATAATAAATCAACAGTTCGCAAGGATGATTCATTGCAAGTGAACAAAAGTCCACCAAATGCGATGTGATCCATGAGGTTGTACCCAACTTTGAGATCTTTGACAACAGGAATATCAAGACTTTCCAAATGCTCCTGCGGGCCTATACCAGATAACATGAGAAGCTGAGGTGAGTTAATGGCGCCTGCAGATACGATCACTTCTCGTTTGGCAAACACCCTGTGTGTTTTACGTTTGTTTATAAACTCGACTCCATAAGCGGATTTCGTACTCTGATCAATAAGAATTTTGGTTACAAGGGAAAACTTCTTCACGTGCAAATTTTTCCTGTTGCGTATCGGGTGTAGGAAAGCTCGTGAGCCGCTCCAGCGTGTCCCATTCTTCATGGTGACTTGCAGATGTGAAAACCCAGTTTGGGATTTGCCATTGTAGTCCAGGAGTATAGACCCTGTCTCAAGACCAGCTTGAACAAATCCCTCGGCCAGCGGAGTGCGGTAAGGTATGTTGCTGACTGATAAATATCCACCTTTCGAATGGTACTCTGAATCCACCGGCATCCCTTCTATGTTATTGTCCTCTGACTTCTTGAAGTAGGGCAGGACGTCCTTGTAGCTCCAACCCACATTCCCCATTTTCTCCCAGTTGTCGTAATCGCGCCAATGGCCACGAGAGTAGATCATGTAGTTCAAAACACTGGAGCCTCCCATGACTTTGCCACGTGGCCAGTTGCATTGCCGGTTCGTGTGTCCCAGACATGCAGTGTCTGATGGTTCAGTCTTGTATTTCCAGTTGGCGTCAGAGAACTGGAGGTAGTTGACGACGATTGGGATGTCCATGATGTAGTTCTCCTCTCGACCAGCTTCGATGAGCAGCACATTCCAGTCCGGCACCTCGGAGAGTCTGCTGGCGATCACGCAGCCCGCACTGCCTGCGCCAATCACGATGAAGTCGTATTCTGGGTACAGGTTCTCCTCATCTCGTGGCTCGTTGCTCGACTGGGCACCGCCTTCTTGTATGATCTTCAGCAAGCCCTCGATAATGTTCGCTTGCGGCGTCGCTTGTCTTATCAGCAGCAACAAGATAACTGCCAGTGAGATCATTTTCGGGCCTGGAACAATATACAATTCGCTATTTAGACGACAATTCTGAGCTCTGCATTATTTTCCCATTAACTTTACCGACAGCATTTTTATACATCTTGGCTTTCGGACCCGTGACGCGTGAAGCATTCTCTTGCCGACGTTAGCAGTTAGGCTCGATGCAGCTTTAATCCGAATACCGAGAACACAGGAACAGCATTATAACTGAATATTTTAATGTTTGCATGTATCTTAAATTTATTTCAAAATGAAATCGATAACTACACAATGAGTCAATATAAATACTATGCACCGTCTCCCAGAAGTCATGGCGTGGTTTTAAATTGTTATATTATCATAATAAAACGTGGCAAACACGCAAGACGTGTGAAATGAAACAAAACATCAGCGGGTCCAGATAGAAGGGGGAGAAACGCATACCCCTTATAGGTAGTTACGCCTCACTGTGACTTGCTGGATACCGGGTTATTATACCTTTGAGCTCTATTGCACTTTCTTTTATTATAAAGCAGACACTACAGACATATTATATGCTGTTCGTGGTTAACTGAGCCAATTTTGAATCAACTCTCGTAAAATGTCACAGCCTCTAGCTGCATATAGTTTAACAGACGCACAGGTTCGCATGCGCCTAGAGACGTTATTCTCTCGGTAGCTATGTTGCCACGGGATGGCCTGTAAGTGTTTATCCTGGTTGTTAGCGAGCTTGTAAACAAGTGCAATGGACGACTCTGCGACTCGCGAATGCTAATAATAATTACTGACATTGAAACGTCGTTTTAACGAAGAAATAATTTTAGCTGCTGGGACGTGAATCGATTTATTGTTTTAAAAATAGGGGATGTGTGTACAGAGAAAGAAAGAAAACTGTGTTAATGTGTTTTGTTTTGAATAATATGCCCCACCTAACCAAGCAAATTCACAATTCGTATGTAGAATCTGGAAAGTTTATTGAAAATGTGTACTAACTTTTGCACTGTGTACAACAAAATTTGTCCATCCGGTGAGATGAAAATTTCTTTAAATTCCATCGATGCGTGTTTACAACGAAAAACGTCTCGAAGATTATTCTTCATGTTTATAGGGAGAACCAGCTTGTAAATAATTTGTGTATGAAATCACAACACCGCGGCTTTGTACAACATATTTGCCGCACAGGAGGTGTATTACATCATGCTTCTCATAAAACCTGTTTATTTTCAAGTTTGCATTATGAAGTTTTGCTTTGCCTAATGCTAGACTAATGCAAGAATGGATACAGTGGCTTTAAATATTGGCATTACTCAGTTTCAAATTGCATCACAAACAGGTTACTACAGATATTTAAAGTAATCGATTCCAATATTAATAAGTTCAAAGTTGAATCAAAGTTTACACCAAAAAATCGCGATAATAACTAGACATCCTAGGTGGGTGAATATGCTATAGTACTCATGGTTTTAATATAACGTAACGGTTTGTAATAAATTACGTCTTAAGCACGTTAAATTAAAGTTTTCAATTAAAAATACTGTTTCTCTTTAGGTAGAATACGTAAATTAAATAAGTTACGAGAAGCCACATACAAAATTATTAATTTGATCCAACCCATCTTCAAGGTCGTGCGAAGTTTGTATAGACAATATTTTTAATTATTCATATTATTCGCGAGTAGCTTTATGACAATGCACTGTCGCAGCATTCTGTTTCTGAAGTAAACAAATTCGGACAATCCAAAGTAAGTTTTCACAACTCGTTTCGTAATATCGAAAAAAATTCGTTTTGTGAAAATATAAAACAAAACAGTGGTACGTATTTTGAAAGTTCTAATGACGCAGCTTGTATCAGCATTTGTATTCGAACTCTTGTATTGGCTTGATTGCGTCACATATTTACAATGTAATTGTATGGAAATAATTATATCATGGGCAATATTGAATGAAATAGTAATACCACAAGATCGTTAATGCCATTTTGAAACATAGGACATACAGAAAGGAAATTCTTACAAAACACAACAAATAATACTAATTTCAAATTATATTCTGTTGTTTCTAAGTCATCTACATGTTCACTTACTAATATTTGACATAGTGCAAGTCTAAATGTTTATCTTCATTTGTAAATATCACGAATAAAAAATAAATCAACACAGGCTCTTTCGCGCCAACATCGTCCAAATGTTCAGTATAAAACACTGGATTTCCAGTACTTTCATTGCCAACATAAACATAAATGAACTACTAAACCTCTTAGCCCTCTGGTACTCAACCAAAGAAATACAACACAGTTCGTACCTTACCAAGGGGTTAAGCTAACGGGGTTTTATTTAACAATAGAATAGACATCGTGTTTGTACAACTGGCCCATTGAATTAAGAGTGTTTGGTAAACATGTGAATACTGAAATGATTTATTTTACTTACTGTTTTTCTAATGCATGTAAGTGCAAGAGTTAGCAAATTTGTACGATATTTACTATAGTAATAATATAATAAGTAAACTATATAATAATACTATTCAAATAATTTCACAGATCCATTTGGATGAGACATGAATTAAGTGATCAAACAAATGGGAATGTTGATTTGATATATTGTGAAATAATACACATTGTGCATACAAGTAGATTGTAAACAACGTTTTCAAAAGTCCTCGGCTTACCGTGAATAACCTTTAGCTATCGTGCTGGCGTTTTTAATGCGAGTGTACTTTCTAATAGGTTGAGCTATAGAATGTTGAACTTAGAAATAGCACAACTACTGGTGTATTTATTGAATAATGCCATATTTTATTCACACTCGAAATAGCAATCAGTGTGTTCTCTTTGGCTCTATGCTGCGGTCGTAAGCATAAACAAATTAATGGTTTTGGTCATTGGTTCGGATAATTAGCACTAGACGTGTTATAAGCATACTAGCATAAGTGTAAAGTTAACACAGGATGCAATTTATGTATAGTTTACAATAGTTTACAGTCAGATGACGCTGAGTTTAGAATAAGTTACATTGAAAAAGTAATTATATCATAGTTGTTTTGCAGTCATTTTACCTTATTTCTTATTATAAATAAATTGTCATTTCGTTAAATAACAGCTTGTGTTATCTGTTTTTGTTTAATTCTAACTGTGTGTAACACAGAATAAATCGCATTCGCTTCATAAAATAAGAGGGTGCGTGAGAAAAAATAATTTGTAATACTTGCATGATGAAATATATGAATAGTTGTTAGAGTTTAGTGTGCATAATTCCATAGGCCCATCGCAACTACAGGGTCAAACTCAAAGGAACTGAATTGAGCCAGACCAGTGTTAATTCCACAAACAAACCGCGAACACTCGATAACTTCCTGCTGGCTGAGACTCCAGGGGATGGCGTGCTCGCAGAGTACGTAGGCACACAGACCACCCAGGCGAACCGGGTTCCATTCCCGGCGGGGTCGCTTCCGGAGTTTAGAATGTGGGAATCGTGCTGGACGACGCCGCAGTCGGTTGGCGAGTTTTCTCGGGGATCTCCCATTTCCCTCGCTCTTGCATTCCGGTGCTGCTCCATACTCAGCTCGCTTCACCCTCGTCGGCTCTCAAGACCTCGATACAGAAGTACCCACTCTACATACATACACAGAGTCGAGATGGCGTGGTGGTTCCATACTAATATACCCATTAACCTGATTGGCTGCCTTTGGTGAGTGAAAGGGGGGGAGGGGGTATGAGAGCGGGCCTTGTGTCTGACTGGCTACTGCATTCTGAGTAGTTGTATCCATTGGCTGGGGTGCCAGCTGACAAGTAGGTTGCCAGCAGCTGATTGGCGAACGGCGTTCCAGCATGTTACTGGCACGGAATAAGCGGCTGATTCACCTCTGTATTGTCAAGTGCTCTGTGACTTTACCCTATGTACCGGCTTGCATGTCGTTCGCTCGGTACCTTCACGCTAAACCCAACAATGTAGCATTTACATTGTTTCACCTACTTTTGCTATCCTACGTCAATGTTAGAATGCACACTTTATATTGTTCACGTTGTAATCGTACTTCGATTCCGTAAATAACTGGTTTGTATTCAACTCAACTACCACCCTATTATTGTTCACTCGTTCGCCCTGTGTAGTTGATTTATTTGATATAGGTTTCACCAGTGGAGTAAGAATATGCGGTTGCAAGGGTACAATGTGCACCTCTCCCAACTCACCCAAAAAAATTGCACTTTAATAATTTATGCAACATGAATATATTAAAATCTATGCAGAACGTGTTCTTTGGCTCAGTCTATTTAAATACTGTCTTAAAGGCAATATATTCAGCCACTATGACGGCTAAGCTGTAGGTGTGCAATTTCAGCAAGTCTTATTTAGGCTTAAAGTAAAATATTGAAGCAAAAAAAAATTAGACAAGTTCAAATCGCCAGAATTTCAAAAATTTCATAAGTTAAAAAATTTCAAAAGATATAAGATTTACCTTAAGAATGGTAGTACCAAAGTTATTCACAATATTTGGCATTTAACTGAGAAATTCGCCAAATATAAACAGTAAATCCCATAGATATGGGATATATTGTTTATATTTGTTGAACTCAAATGTTATTGATACTCGACGATATTTCTTGCTGCAGTCCAAAACATCGGGATTGAAAATGTAGTATCCCATTTGTGGCCTTTCAGGGAACTGTGACTGAAATACAGTCATAGTTACTGAAATTACGAGAACTACAGCCTCTTTGTACCGCGTTCTTACCAAACAAACATTTATGACGATATTCTAGCATCCTTTCTGTGAAATTATCCCGAATGCCATTGTTGACACAAAGGACTCGTTGTCGTGTTCGGGGAGCCAATGAACCGAGAGAGATTCTATACATATTTATATATGTTATACAAATATTTTCGAAAACTCACATTCGATAAGCTGTGCTGAGCCTGCAGACTTGGTAAAATCAGCAAGTGATATTATGTTAAAATAAATACCGATATTGCTATTTATAAAATATCACTTTCTTGTATACAGTATGTTGTTTGCATTAGCTTAGCGTGACTCAACATTTTTGGGGGGGCACATAACCAGAAATAGGAGGGAATGAGTTTATTTCTCCTGCTTTCTTGAGATAAATGCACAGATTGTAACCCTTCTAACAATCACATTTGGTACCTATAAAGTTTAGTGACATTTGTTTATCCGCACCAATAACAATTTTTCCTCAAACAGACCCATAAAAGCGCCTACGTGAGCCAATGTCTATGAATGTTGCTAGGCTGGTATGCATGCCAGCGATCATCCAGCCTGCAACTCTTAGCAACACCGAAGGTACGGTGAGCGCCGACAATCTCGTCCTGCAGAACCGGGTTTCCTTACAAGTTCATTATATAACAATTATTCTCTTCAAACTCACTAAGTCTTACAACTTACATTCAAGGTTTGTATCTCGAGCTCAACTGGTTTTACTTTATGGCTATAGTAATTTACCTATAATGGCCATAGCAGCGAACAATTTACGCTTAAGGTAACCTTCTAACTCATGATCGGCAATTTCAAGGTTTTCACACGAATATATTACATATGAAGTTGTATGAAAATCGCAGGCACCAAAACCAGTATTTGTAATAGAAGATAGGATATGCCGCTTCTCAGATCAGCAGTAAATTTAATAAACTATTAATAAACTAATATTTGGCCAAAAATTCTCAATAAATTAAACAAAAAGGCAAACAAAAAATTAACTAAAGATACTAAATAATAAATTAAGAAATAACACAAAAACTAAAAATTAATATTTTTAACAAATAAAATATTCTATGACAACTGAAAATAATACGATGGAAAATTTAATGACAGTTAAAATGTGTGCTGAAGAAAAAAATACTATTTATTTTAGTTAAACAAAAATACATAAGATAAATACATTAACAATATTGTAAAACATTTGATAATGAATATCTAAGTAAATTTTATAGACATAACGATACAATTTTTAAAAAATGTGCTGTGTAAACTTGGAAATTTTTTTTTTTATATTTAGATGACATAAAAAATAAATTATGTATGAAAATAAAAAATGCATTTACTGAAAAATTAAAATTCTGCTAAGGAATAAAATATATTAACTCATTTTCTTNTAAAAAATGTGCTGTGTAAACTTGGAAAATTTTTTTTTAATATTTAGATGACATAAAAAAATGTATGAAAATAAAAAATGCATTTACTGAAAAATTAAAATTCTGCTAAGGAATAAAATATATTAACTCATTTTCTTCTTGTCCTAAAACAGCAGATAAAACATTCGCATTTTTGAGAATTGTGCACTAATGAATACACTAAAAGATATTGTAAAAAAGGCTGAAATCCTTAAAAAAAAAATCCCATTTTATAAATAAATATTTTAAAATTATTTACTATAAATAAAAAATGGCGACGAATATAAATAATTAAAAACAAGTAATATTCAATATTTTAAAAAAGAATTCATTAAAAAGAACTAAAATTTTTTGTAAAGGATATAAATTTTGAATATTTTCGTATTATAAATTGAAATCAGATTTAATTAATTTTATTTTCAATGCTATACTCGTAGGAAAATATTCTTCATGGTTAAAAAAAGTTCATTAAGTAAATTGAGACCTTCAGCAATGAAATATGAACATATTTTGATTTTCTCCTGAAAATATTTGACAAAAATTAAGTGGTATATTTATAAAAGAAAATACTTTTATAACTTTGGTGACGATGTATTTATTTAACATAAATAAAAACAGAAAAGAAGAAATCCATAATAAAGCTAAAGAATTTAAACAATTTAATTTTAATGAAGATATAGTCAACCTAGAATTAGAGATATAAATAGAAAATAAAGAATTTAATTTTGATGATATAACTAGTCGACTTAGAATTAGAGATAAAAATATTTAAATGCAAATACTTTAATTTTGATTAAAAAAATTATTCAAAAAGGTAAAATATTTAATATAAAATTTTGTAAAGTTAATAATAAAGAGTTGAAAATTAAATACCCAAATTAATAAAATTAAAAGAAAAAACACAGATTTAAAATTACGAATACAAATATTTGCAATTGAAAATCCATAACATTTTATACCTGCTGATGAATTTTTTAGAACCTACTAAAACTGGAATTATTTCAAGAATTAAATCAATTTCAAAATTAAACACTACTATAAAACGAATATAGAGTTAAATGCTTCATTTGTCCAACAGGAAAATATACAAGAAAGGGGTACAAGAACTAGGAATACAATAATTCACAAAAATCAATAAATGTATATGAAACCTTAAATAAAATATGTAAAGAAATTTAAACAAAAATAACAACTTGAGGGAGGTTGATCATTATATAAAATAAGTAAATTTTGAATTATGTGTTTATATATACAACCCCATTAAATGGTTCGTCTTATTTTAAATTACCATAAAAAATAAAAAGCTTGTGTAAACATAAAAAAATGATGATCAAAAATGTTTTATTTATTCTAAAAAATTAGTATTATATCCAGTAATAGATCATTATGATAGTTTCAAAATATAAAAAACTGTTTTAGACATCGATAAATTTTAGAAAAATTCGAAAATACAATTAAAATCAATTATGTATATACATTTGAGAGAAAGCTGATTTTTCGATAAATGTTAATTCTTTTAATGAAGTTGTAGAAATGTATCCACTAAAAATAAAAAATAAAATAGATAAACATATATATTTACTATATCGTATAGGTATAAAAAAGCCATTATTGTCAGATCAAATACTTATCACAACTAATTTTATCACAATATAGTAATCATAAGAGTAATAAAATTTTGCAATGCGATAATTGATTGAGAATATATAATTCTATAGAAAATTTAAATGAGTATGGAGAATATGGTTTGAAAAATGAAGCTGTAAATATATAAATGCTTCTTTTGAGAGAAAAAAATGTGAAAAATTACAATCCGTTATTAAAAATTCCTTGTATAATTTATGCAATTTATGCTTATTTTGAATCGTTATTTAAAAAATATGGACACATGTGAACTAAATCGTTGAAAAGTTACATATATAATGAAATATTAAAAAGAGGAACAAGAGAATTTTCTTATTATACTAAAAATAGTAATGTTGATAATAAAAATTCGATATAGTGAATTTTTTGAAGCTGCACAAAAAGTTTTTATTAATATTCTATAAATTCAAATGAAATTTAAAAAAATGCATGACTAGAAATTTAATTTAAAAAGAACAAGAAGATTTTAAAAATCTTCTAGTTTTTAGTATTTTTATCAAATTAATATATTTTTAGCATTAACTTAACAAGAAATTTTTTTTTAACATTTCATATTATGATTCTTAGTTCCTTCATTGAAATTTTCACTTAATTTAGATTTTAAAGCAACATCATTTTTAAAATTGTCAGATGTATCCTTTCAATATAATTAATAATTTCGGCATTATTTTACTTTTATAAAATATATATTTTTTGGAACCAATTTTTAAGTAATGATAACATATTTCATTTTGGCATGATAGTTTTTAAATAGCTTTTCGAAGTAATTTTCTTCGCCATTTTATATATTTAAATAACTCAAATTTTAAAGCATAATTATTTAAGCTAGATATTATTTTGTTATTATAACTAGATATAATTGAATCAATGTTATTAAGAATAAGGTCATTTAATATTTTTGTGATAATTCGTTGTTCTCTCACTAAAATCACTATATTCTATTTTTTTTATATAATAACTTAATCAAAATTTAAAAAAACATTTTTTTTTCAAAATTACTTACATATTCATTATCATATTAGGATTTTTTTAATTTTATTTTAACATTAATTTTGAATAACAGTCCGGTATAAATATGTCATTTTATAACAAAAAGACATATTAAAAACTATGCACTATATAAAATAATTTAACAATCAATTTATTATCAATTTTTAACATTAATTGTTATGTCATATTTGATAGAGCATGTGGATTCACATTTTCCGGTCTTCCTATACTTTTTTAAATTCCTTCCCCTAGTTTATTTCCCATCGCTAAATTATGTACCTGTTATTTTTCTAATTCTTTTTTGGTTTTTCTAGTTTGTTTGACATCATTATAAACAGTGCTAGCTCCTTCAGCTTAACAGTGTAATAAACCTAAAAGTGGAATCGAAAATGGTAAAAGTCAACCAATTTTTAAACCAGCGCCAGATTTTTCTTTTAAATCTTTTTTTATTGTAGCTGAAGATACAATTAGTGAAATTCCTTTGCCTTCTTTAATTTTTATATTTATTATCTCAATTTTTTTATTTTGTTTAAAATGTATTAATTTCTAAGTTGATTGAGTGGTATAGCCTATTAAAATTTATGTATTATCTTAATTTAATGAAAACATATTTATAGTACTTATAATATTTTTAATGAACATATTAATGCAGTTCATTGAGAACCTTTCATTCCCCAGTATTTTATTCCAAAACCCAATTTTATTTAAGTAAACATCGATCCAGTGACAGCTATTGAAGCGATTTTTTCACCAATTGGTGTATCTTTATCTAATAGTATTTTTTGCTTACTTGTGAAGAATTTTATCAGCTTCATGTCTTGATGATCTCTATAAGCAACGTCATGAAATTTACTAGGTTCATCGAATTTATTCTATTTATTCGAGTTAATAGTTGATTTAATTTAGTGAATGGGCCGAAATAATTATATTCTGGGAGATACATTTCAGGAAGATTGAAATTATTTCGCGCCCAATTTATTATTCCTTTGTCGTGATGCTCAGAATTCCCATAATAACGAGGAACAGCATTTAAAACTAGAATTAAATATGGAATTATTTTTGAATTATTAACAACAAAATCAGACAATTTATTATTCCACATAATTAGTATGCTAACTTTTTTTTTCGTATCATAATTTTTATTTCCAGCATTCCCTTCGCCATGAATAACTAATAACTAATAACCGACTGAATATTTTCCTCACATCTTCCAACCAAATAATACACACGTGCCTTACCCGGGACTCGAACCGAGAAAACCTTGTACCATAAGCTAGCGTGCAATTAACTGCATTACGGAGTTCGGAATATCAACTTAGGTTTTATTTAGTCTAATGTTTTGAATGATAAGGTTTAGTTAACTGAAATATTAAGAGCCGTCATTATGAAAATAAGTGCCTGAGTCGCTAAAACACCTACATTTACGTGACGTGTGGTAGCGCTGTTTGCATGAAGATTTTGGTGGAAATCAGTTGATTGGTCACTGAGATATGTCATAAAAACTTAATTTTCTTAATTGGTACTTTCTTACAAAATTGCCTAAAAAAGCTTATGTACACGATGATTCTAATAGGTACTGTCAGCATAAAAGGTTTGGTGGGATTTCGTTAATTTTTTTTATAAATATGACTAACTTCTCGAAATATTGAAAATAGAAGTCTGGCCCAACTTAAATCGTGTAAGTTAACATGACTTTCTGTAGCTCAAATGGTATGCAAAATTTGTGGAAATTAGTTTAACTGTTCGGGAAATGTGGCAAAAGTTCAATTTTCCCACCTAGCAATATTTTGCAAAAAGGCTGGCAAAAGACGATCTCGGTATGCATAATTGATGTTTCTAATCAATACTAACTTATATTTCTTATATTAACCCCATTTAAAAAAAGTCTGCCATACCTTAAACATGTTAGTTTACACGCCCTATTGTCGCACAACTTACATGTGCAATTTGGTGGGAATCGGTTCATTGGTCCTCAAGATATGGCAAAAACATCAATTTGTTTCATGTGACATTCGATGATTGTCATAAATACAGTGTACAAATCAAAGTTAAAATAGGTTACTTTGTTCCGCAGACATAGCACACTAAAACTAAGTGTTAATACAGCCATCATTCTGAAAATAAGTGTCTGGTACACTTAAAAGGGTCATTATCACTACGCCGAAATACCACAACACCGAACCTACAATAAAGCCGGAAACCACAACACCGAAAGGCAGGAAAATGCTATGCATGTGGTACTCCTGCAGCGGGATTTTTCGGCAAGGTTGTATTTCGGCATTGTGGTACATAGCATTTTACTCCCTTTTGGCATTGTGGTCAATTCTGCTTTCAGCATTGGGGTTTTCGGCATTATTGTACATTCAGTGTTGTGGTATTTCGGCATTGTGGTGCGACCCCCACTTAAAATATGCAAACTAATATAACCTACCACAATACAAATTCTTCGCCAAATTTTGCGGGAATCGGTTAATTGTTTCCCGGTATAAAAAAAACATAATTATTAATGTGGGGCCATCTTACGAAATGGTGGGAAAATGAGGTTATGTATGTGCAAAGTTTATGGTTATAATAGATACTTCAAGCATACAAAGTTAAGTTGGAATTGATTTCATTTTACCTACAATATAGCTAACTAACCTAAAATGACTACATGGCCACCATTTTGAAAAAAATGCCTGTCCATACTAAAAATAGACTAGTTTACATCATATGCCGCAGTTCTACTTGTTTGCCAAATTTGTTAGGAATCGGTTAATTGTTTGTCGAGACTTAAAATAAAATCTATATTTATTCGGGTGGCTCTATCTTACAAAATGGCAGACTACAGGGACTATGTATTGGTATGTATGATGCTTGTAACAAACAATTTCCTTATACAAAATTTAGTCGAAATTGGTTCAATGGTATAGAGATATAACAAATCAAATATTTGTATGGCCACCGTTTTGAAAATAAGTGCCTAATAAATTAAAATCGTATACTTTTACACTTTCTACCATAATATTATTTATTTGCCAAAATTGGGTGAGTAGTTTTCTATATATAATGTAAATGTTCTACTTTTTTTTGTAGTGCTATCTTCCAAAAATGGTGGGCCAATAACAATATCCAGCACTAAATTCAATTCTCACATGCTGCACTGTCAGCCTACGAAATATGGTTTCAATCGGTTCAATGGTTCACAAGATATGACGTATCACCCTTAATCTTTAGTTAAATGGCCGCTATTTTGAAAGTAAGCACCCGGCGTAGTCGAAAATGGTGAAAGTCAGATGTCCTTACTAAGTACTACATGTGTATCGAGTTTAGTGAAATTCTGTTGACGCGTTTAGAAGTTGGAAGGGGGACACACACACGCACAGACACAGGAAAGGGATCTCATAAGCCTTTCTTTCCTTCGGAAAGTAGGCTGAAAACACCGACTTTATTACTCGCTCAGGTAGAAGATATAAGACTCGCAAAACAAGGCCAAGTGTTACAACTATTTTGTTTAGTTCGTTGCCAACTGTACTGTCACTTGATGCCAGTGCAACATATACGTGGTTATCGACAGTTGAGTGTTCACTTCACCGCGAGCATCTTATAGAAGAGGAAGGCGGTTGTCAGAGTCTGGCCTGGAGAGGGACAGTGTCGACGACTCTGATATATCCACCGCTGCACAGCGCGTGGACTGGTTCCTCGGGCTGTGTGTGACCTAACTGGTGAAGTCGACGTACCCACAGTGTGTTGTGACACTACTGCGGTCACCAACACTAACTCCTCTCCTCTCCCGGCACACTGCGTGCACACCCAACAGTACACTCGCGGTTACTTCCAACTTTCCTGAAGCCCTGCTCAAGTCCTACCTACAGAATATTCCTCCGCCTCATGGTAACAAAGCTCAACCAAGTCTAGAGAATTACACTAACAGGACAGCGCACCGCATTCGTCCGCACTCAGTTGCACAGTATTTTGCATCAGAACTAATTCTTACTAGGCAATACCCACATACCTATTTTCTCGCTGCTCTTATTCATACTAACTATAAATAAAATATTACAGTTTATAAGTAAAATAAAATTAAAATTTCAGTTTAAACAAAATTATGGTAGTTTTATGTCAACATAAATATAAAACGCTTGTGATACACGTGACATTTAGTAAACAACAAACACGTCCTATATGATGTAATCTTTCAAAGGTTTGATTCAAAAAGTAGGAAGAAATCGCGAATAGACTACAGCTAACAATAGAGGCGTGACATAGCCTGTTATTCTGCTAACTCCAGGCCCCTGCGAATAATGTAGTTANTATCGTTCCAGCGTTTCGCCTTCCATTCTGAAGCAAACCTCCACCTAGACACGTCTTAGGAGAGAAACCATATAAATGCCCCTTTTAAAACATATTTGTTTCTTTAATACATTTTTGCGGCCGCGGTGGTGAAGTGGTCAGACTACTCGCCTCCCACCTAGGCGAACCGGGTTCGATTCCCGGCGGGGTCGATCCCGGATTTTCGCACGTGGTAATCGTGCCGGACGATACCGCTGGTCGGCGGGTTTTCTCTGGGATCTCCTGTTTTCCCTGGCCTTCCATTCCGGCGCTGCTCCATACTCACCTCGCTTCACCCTCATCGTCTCTCAAGACCTCGATGTTAAGAGCCGTCCAAATCTCTCCACTCTAATGAATTTAACTTCGGCGCAGTCTAAACCTAAATTAAATGTAATGTTACATATAATATTGGCTTTTACTCAAAAACATATATTTAAACACGCATCAGAAATGCAACAATTTTCCAACAGTAAACATTGCAAAAAATCAACTTAAAACAAAGAGATTAAACTCCTTTCTGAGTCAATCATTAGAGATTGTAAAGATATGTCTACACACCTCAGTGTACAAACACAGTTAGAGTGTTCATATGCTCATTGTGGCGGCCTTTACTAACTCTAGTGTACACCCCGGCCCCATATGTGTTAGGCCACACTCTACTCCCGCGCTATGGTCGTGGGATGCTCTAGAGAGGCGTTTCCTCTGCCTTGTGATCGTGATCATACCTGACGTCACAACTGGCTGTCTGTCACGCAGCTGTGACGTGGAGAACACTTGCCTGGCGTGTGCCAAGTATTTACGAGGCGATCCTCCCCTCCCGTACCATAGATCAAAGAGACCGACCCTCCTGCCAGTGTTCAGCGGGGCAAGGTACATCACTTCGTAGTCTCACATCACGTCGTAGTCGGTACGAGTAGGTGACGTCACCTTGATGGCGCCAACACGCGCCAATGGAAAGGCAGCCTAAGAGCTGGTAAGTAGTCCGGGCATATTTCCTGCAGATTCGCTGTTTGCGCGTTTACGCGCAACTCTGCGAATAAATGTCCTGTAAATACGACTTTTTGCCAGAAAGGATTTAAAAAAAACAATCATCGACGCCCGTACAGTTTTGATTTTATAATTTTCAGTTTATTTTAAGCAAAAAAAAAAATCGTGAACATGGTTACAAATAAAATCGTACATCGTAGTTTAATGTGCGGGCTTTCATCGCGTGTAATAAACTCGCACTGTTCCAGATCTCACTTGCACAGGAAAGCGTAGCAGCGGAAGCACTCAGCGCCTTGCGCGTAGGGGCGACGGGGCGCTGGTCGCGCATGTCCTTGTCGCCCTTATCGCGGTGCCTCGAAAGCGGAAAGCAAATCTCGGAATATAAGAGCATCTTACCTGCGGCAGGACTCGGTTGGCACTGAGCCGGGTAGACCAGCGCAGTGATATATATGGCCACAGCGCAGCGCCACCGTCGCCGCCCCTCCTTGTGATCTCCAGCCTCTCGCTTTCCCTGCCTTCAGTTGAATGTTACATAGCTGAGGAGGGCAACCTCCGTAATTACAGATTGGGACGATGCAGGGAGTTGGTAGGGGGCTAATCTTGCTTCTTCCTAAAGTCTCTGAAGGTCATATGAAACACCGTTGGGAGGTAAAGAGCCCCTCGCGGGGTCCTCTCTGAGCTTCGGCAATGATGTACCCGTGCCGCTGTCGGAGGTCCCTTAATCTTCATTCCTCTCTCCATCGCACACTTCCTCACAGGCACTTCCGTTTGCAAGCTCGCGCTGAGTTGTGTAACACCGCTCCGACACCAGCGGCCAAGGACACTCACCTTGGACTAGTTGTTTACATCACCATTAGACGGCGCCCCAGCTAGTTATATCATATTGGGCAGACCTTGTTCTTGACGCCTCGGTAGCCATTGCAAAAAAAAAAACACGTACAGCAGTAATTACAGGCAACAAAAAAATTGTTTTTTAAGCTATTTATTTTAGATATTGCTCTATCACTCCGGTTTAGCACTTGTCATTTTGAATTTTATGAAAACTCTTTCAAAAATTTTGTTAAATATAAATGTTATTTTAAGTACAAATATTATTAAAAAAATTATTAAAATTTTAATTTTAATAAAACATGTTTTATAACATAATTTGTTAAATGTACTTGCAGAAAATGTTCCTGGGTTCGACAATTGGCACGTGCAAACTACACACGAGAGCTACGTTATGTTGGCAGTACCTGTGGCATGACCACCGTAGACATACTCGCTTCCCGCCACTGGCATGTCCGCGACATTGGCTAACCTGTCTCCAGTACAACTGTCAAAGTCACGTGGTCAACTGTGACACTCGTGTTTGTTTACGTTCGAATTCTCAACACACCCGCCATTTCATTTGAGTTAAATACTACGACTATTGCTCATTCATGGTTACTTACCACTTTTCTGTTAAAACTCTACTTTCACTGTATCTCTCCGCCTCATGCAAATAGTTCTAGAAAGGGACAATGCTCTGTGTGTGTGCACTCGGTGAGCGTTACCAACACACCTATTTTCTCTCTTTTTTCATTCGTATTAGTTGTAAATATAATACTATGATTCATATGCAATATACAAGTAGAAATTCAAGTTAGTAAAAAATATTGTACTTTTATGTTGACACAAGTATAAAACGTTTGTGGTACATGCCATATTTATAAAACAACCAAACGCGTAATACATGGCGTGATTTTGTAAAGGTTTGATTTAAAAGTGTGAAGAAACAGCGAATAGACTATATCTTGAATAAATTGCAGTCGCATGAAAACTCGGGTAGAGGAGGTGTACCAACCTGTCAAAGTTAAGCTCCTGTGCTCAGATTTGTCTGTAAGCTTATACCGTGTGTAGGTCACATTTATGTTTGGAACACCCCTACTCTGTTTTGTGGTATGTTGTAAAGCTACGTGTTGTATAAAATTACTTTTATTTTTTCTTCGCAAAACATACGTATTTTACTTAAGGCTGTTCAAGGGACATTTTTTTTCAATATTTTGCTGTTTAGTGACAATATGTATATGACAACTTAATAAAAATATCAAATTATTTAAAAAATAACATTTACAATGTTTTTTGCAATTTATGCGAATTTAAACAGAAAATCTCGATTTTTACAAATTTTACAAAGTTATTTCAACACGAAGTTTTGATTTCTGCTTACATGTTTAGTGCATTCACAAAAGTTTAATGTTGCAATTTGACAAGGTCGCTGTCAGCAGACGTGATACTGCAGCCAAGTGTACCGGCCGTGCTACAACCAAACATAACCTCAACAATACCAATAAGATATCATTACCTTCTGTACCATGGCGCTTGCTTCAACGAAACATAACAATGTTCTCATCACAACTGGTAATGCATAGTGTAGTTGCATAGCAAATTAGAGATATTTAAACGCTCTTGTTTAAAAACGTATCCTTAGCCAATCATAATACATTCGTTATAGTACACACGTCACGTTCACTTTCACGACTGCATATTTCCGGTCACGAAACAAGCCGTACATTTGACTCCAATTGTTGCGTTTTCCTGTGCGTGTTAATTTGTTTGGTTATGTCGTGATTTGCGAAAGCGAGAACTGCAACAGAGCCAGTAATTCTTCACGACTGTTTGCTAACAAGATCTCTACATACAACAATGTAGGTGGGCCAGAGCTACATCAACTTATTGTAATGCGCATGTCTTGAACATTGACTCGCGTGTTGCCAGTACAACTGTGAAAGTCACGTGGTCATCACATAATCAATAGTAATGAACGCGTGTGTGTTTACGTCTGTGTTGCAACAGACTCCGCCCTTTTATATTAATATAATACTTCCACCAACTTGACTTGAATGTAATACAGTTGCGTTAAAACTAGCCTACAGAAAAGTTACAAACATCTCGAACCACTTTCTTACACAAACTGTGTTCTAACCTCAAATCCTACCCACGTTGTTTTTGACAGTGCTACTGGCACGTGAACAGTCCAATGTTGGAGCAAGCATTTTGGCAACTCTGCAGCACGCACGCGCACTCTATCCCATATTTCCTATACGGAAAAAATCATACATGTAACAAGTCGGCCAAGTTACACGAACAAAATAAAAGTAACTATTTGTAAAAAGTTTGCACTTGGAAGTGAATTCCTACTGGTCAACGAATGAAAGCACTGAGTGTCATTTGCAGCACACGACGGCAGTGGTTGTGGGTATGCATATGTTTATGGCAATGTTTATGTCGGTTGCAGTACGGTCTCAAGCGGGCCAGCTCCGCTCCGCTGCGTATTTCGTCAGGCGTTGGACCGGCTGACTCTGCGAAGCCGTTATTAATCCACAATCATTCCCCCGCCGTTGCCGGCTGTCCTTAGCGAAATGTCAGCTGGCTGCCTTAGCACATGGTCCATACGAGGAAAGTGATTTGCCTCACGATTGTATAACATTTATAAAGTTAGTTTTCTACTACGGTAATGTTTCTGCACATAGTGTCAATCACAATAAGTCAGGGGTTCCTGAACGTTACTATTTCATGTGAAGCACATTTTGCAGAATCCTCAAACGTGTTTTTTAAACAAGCTAAGGATATATTTGTATATGCATTATTTATTTTTCACAATACAAATTGTCACAGTCTCTAGTTGACAAAAAAATGTTTTAAAACCAGCTTTATGAACAACAAAATTGTTACACGGTTACAGCATAATTACAACATTTTGATGGAAAGTAGAATACATTAGGTTGACTCGCGGACCACATGCTATGAGGTGAGGGAACCCCAAGGCTTCACAGCCTGCCATGGGCTGTCACTATCCACTGGCTGCTTTTGGAATCCATACTTAGGACCTACTTCTTTGCACAATTAGTATATTTCCGCCATTCGTCAAATCAGCACTGCTCTAGATACAGTGACTGCCAAGAAGGAAGTCTTGTTTAGCTACAAGCTGAATAGCTTCCAATGCAGCACAAAGTAGTGTACACACACACACATTGTCAGAAAACTACGATGTAAGTTGCACATGAAAGAAGATTGCGTACGCTCTGTAACACTGCATAAGAACACACGTCATTTGATATTTAAATAAGTTTTAATTACTGCTAAATTTAAACTATGAAATTCCAAAATTGTCAGGGAGAGGAACCTCTGTCCACACTGCATATATATATATATATATATATATATATGTATAGATATATATATATATATATAGGCGGCATGTATAGGCGGCATGTATGGACGGCATAAGTCTAACTCTTATAGCAATCACCTCCCTGCAACAAAATCGCCTGGACTTTCGATCACTCCCCCCGGAAAATGGCCCTGCGTACGACATTTCGCTTCCGTCACTGGGACGTTTCAAGCGTGTTCTGCTGTCCTCAGCGCCACCTACGTTATTGCTGTACACAAACACTGAGTGTTGGTGTTAAAATGCTGGGCGGGTGTTGCATACTGTACAGCAGGCTGAACACATAAGGCGTATTACTTCATTAATCGCATGCGTGTCAAGAGGCTTGTCTTGTTGGCACGTGCTAGCCCAGTTGTCAACAACTGACAGTCGCAGTCATGTTGCCTGGAGTTGTAACACGCCTAGACGTCAGTAGGACCTCCGACTACGGTATGTGAGGCAGGTGAACCACACAGAAGTTGCCTCACAGCAGGTCTGTGAGTGGAATGTGGTCCGCGCAGTCTGATAGGCGGGTCTGTGGCCACAACACAGGCGTTGTCTTGCGTCACGTCTCACTGCCCTCTACTGAGAGAGACAGACATGCTCTCGCCACTGGAGCCACAGTTTCGCAGACGAAAGTCCGTGTAGAGGAGCTGGTATGTGGATAGTAGACGAGTTCACTACTCGAACACGTTTCAGCTGTTAGTCGTTTCCCTTCTGTGTCTTAATCAATATTGGGCTGAGTTGTCGTTTTGCGTGGAGAAGCGCCAAATTTGTCATCTGGCTAAATACATGTATATGACATTGTTTTAAATTTGCGGTGGGGGGGGGGGTGTAAATTTAAGTTACCATTTCTCATTGAAACACAGTTAAATATTAAATATACGTAATCTTCGGGGCTGCACATTTGTACGAGTATTCGTAATGACGTTCACAAAGAACTATCGGCAAGTAGCGTTTTAGTGCTTACATTCCTATATGCCTACAAAACAAATATTGTTTGTAAAGTAGAAAATTAAATTCTCCTAATTTGGTCCGGCAATTTTGCTAGTCCGTCTATGTTTTTCCAAGTTGTTTAGCTTTCGACCAGATGGGAAAGATTCGTAGAGGAAGGTGCAGCTGGTGCTGAGGCACAACAAAACTGCAGTTCACTCCGTGCGGCGGGAATTTCGTATAGGAGTGAAGTTCAGTGGAGAGATGAGGCGAGGAGAGAATGGAGCAACGCTGGAATGCAAGGGCAGGGGAAACTGAAGATTCCTGAGAAAACTCGCAGACCAGTGGCGTCGTCAAGCACGATTCCCAAGTTCGAAAATCCGGGAGCGACCCCGCCGAGAATAGAACCCAGTTCCCCTAGGTGGGAGGCGAGGTCTCTAGCCGCTGAGCCACCGCGGCCCCTCTGAACACTCTTCGTTTATGAAGGTTGGAGTGTTTGTTGAAGCACAAGTTATGACGACACGGCGAGATGCAGTGCCGTGGTCTATCCCGAGTACTGGCAACATGCGCAGGGGACCTACCTTCGTGTTGTGCGCATGTAACTTCGCTGCTACAACTGTCCAAGTCCCGTGCTCGACACAAGTACACCACTCACCAACTAATTACGTGATTGCAACACTTTAAGTTATTATGAAGGCTTGATTGGACTGTGTCCATTGCCGACCATCAGGCTGAATAAAAATCTCGCGCGCTCACATAGAAAAGATGGAAAAACCTTTTACAACACCACAGACAGACAATTAGGAAAAGCTGTTTCCTTGTCAAAGAAAAATTAATATGTGTATAATTAAAACGACAAAATATAGACGAACAACTTTTTACTACAAAACAGGACAGACAACGAAAGCAAACCAAAAGAAAAGACAACACGATGACGAAAACGAAAACACCACTCGAGTGAACACAACAGTACAAAAAACAATATCAGTGGACAACAAAACTCAAAACCCACACAAAAATAGGACAACAACCACAATGAAACACAAGCCAGGAAAAGTATTCCTTGTTAGATTATAAAACCAAATAAATAAATCACTACAGACAACACAGGAAACACAAAAATTACCAGAGAAAATAATATCTAAACCAACAGAAAAGACACAGTGGCGAAAATAACACAAAAAAAATTGGGGTGTGGCTTAGTCGGGGACACGGCCGTTTGTTTTGCGTGAATACGTCTACGTTAACGGGTAATGTTTTGCGTTCCTGGCACCGCTTCACTCGATCATATGGGGTTTCATTGGTATCACTGGATTGCTCTTGAGATGCTCTTTCCAACCGTATACGATTTTTTGTATTTCGACTTGGCTTTTTGACGAGTATAGGCCGACATTGTGTTAATTTTTCAATTTTTTTTTACTTTAAACTCATACAGTTTTACCATAACCACGCCACACAAATGTTTTATACACTCAATCGATTGTTATCAACGAGAGCTGTTGATTAAAACTTAGACGAGCTTTGTAACCACTCCGCGTCAAAAGTTATATTACGCGGAAATTATGAGACGTGGCGAAATTAACTCAAAATGGCGGTGCCCCCCCCCCCGCCTCGCGCGACGCTTCGCAGTCCTCACTCTACGTAACACATTCTTTGATCCTTTGGCAATCGACTGGTGTAATTTAATTTTATATGTATACTATAGATTCGGAGCTGCAATTCCAAACTGTATCCCCCGATTTTGTTATCACTAGATTTTCTGGATTGCCCACTATGGTTGCAAATTTAAAGACGTATTCACGACGTCTCGAGGTATGAGATCTGTGTCCTTATTCAAGTGAGACGCTGGAAGGACAATCGCAGTAGATTGTGTTTTGAGTTTTATTTTTCAGCAGTTTTGTGAGCAATATATATACAATGCTGTAACAATTCCTTTTCTTTTGCAATTTTCAGTTAGTTTTTTAAGATGTGCTAGACATTTTTGTCAGTTAATACAGAAGTTAGGAAGTAAGTGTAAGGAATGTAGACAAAACATACATTTTTACTTTGACATTGTCGGTGCTGCCACACTTAGAGTTGAAAAATGTCCTAAAAATATTTTGCGCTCCAGTAAAGTAGTGAAATGTATACAGGTTATCCTGTAATAATTTTGTAACGCTTTACATAAATCAATTCCAAACAATTTCTGGCGCAAGGTTCAGCTCTTGTGGATCGGAGGGATTTTCTCCTTCCCCACTTATTACCAGCCCCTTATAATATGCAGAGTCAAGGTTAGCAAAGTAAGAAACACTTGAAATACACTAATTTGCAAAAGAAATTGATCACCCTGAAGGTGCCATCGCAGGGTAATGTAAGTAGGTACGGGCACACGACATGGTAGTATGTATACAGAAAACATCAAAATATTGTTCCACACCAAGCATTTCTTGCAGGGGACCAACACTTGCATGTTGCACTTAGTGCGGTGTTGGACTACCAGTAGCATGCAGACAGGCGGCAATACTGTCGGGCATGGAGGCACACAGACGTCGAATATTCTCCTGAGGAAGATAATGCCACAGCTGGAACAACTGACCCTCCAAGTCCTTCTGATAGTTGCCACTGGCCGAAGTTTCCATCCAATTTTGTCCCAAACGATCTCGATGGGCGAGAGGTCTGGGGAACTTGCTGGCCAAGGAAGCATGTTGACATCACGAAGGCGGGCCAGAGATACCCGCGCTGTGTGAGGCCGGGCATTATCCTGCTGGAAACTGGGGTCGCAGAATTTCCTGGTCTTATCACCGCGCCGTCAGGGTTTCTTCGGTCACCGCCAGTGGGATGAAAGAATCTAAGAAAGTGGCACCCACATCATGACAACTCTAGTTGAGGCGGTGTGCCGCTCTACAATGGAGGGCGGAACACGACGCTGGCCAGGACGTCTCCAGACCACAACTCGGCAGTCGTCTGTATCCAGACAGAACCGTGATTTATCTCTGAGCATCACTCGTCGCCAATGTGCAAGCTGCTACGCTGCATGTTTCCCGGCAGAAGGTCACACGTGCTCGCCGATGCTCAGGTCGTAATGGACGCCGCTCTGCTAGCCGCCTGGACGTGGTACTGGTGGACACAGGCGTATCCCCAGCTACCGTGACATGTCCCTGGATGGTGCACAGCGACGCCCGTGGAGTGCTCACAGCCTGTCGCACGACGAGACTATCCTCCCTGCTGGTGGTACATGTGTGTGCCCTCCTGTCCCCACTGCGTCCAACACCGACTCACAGTTTAGGCAGAACAGTTCAAGTGGCGAGCAAAGCGCCCAAGTGTCCAACCTGTCTCTCGGAGGCCGACGGCGCTGTCTCTCTCAAACTCATCCAGCTGGACAAAGGCTTGTCGAATGCATTGTCGGGGCGTGCTGCGGGTTCAGTGAACGCGGCTCAGTGACTCGCACTGCTACCAAGACCTTATTACGTGTCTTGCAGTTATGAATGATGGAGGGACATGTATGCCCATTGTGACAAGTAAACTGCATTAAACGCAGATGAGACACATGTCGGGTTTTAACAATTCTTTGTGGCACCCTTCGTTGTACTCACGCTATTGGTTCATGATTAACAGTTTTTTTGCAAATGAATGTATAATGAAAGATGTTTTGCTATTACTTTCAGATGATTGGTAGAGTTTGGGCTGCTCTCGACATCGTGGTCTTTAGAACCGATAAGGGTACAGCGAGGTGAGTATGGAGCAGCGTCAGAATACAGAGTGGGGGAAACGGGAGATCCCCGAGAAAACCCACCGACCAGCAGCATCGTCCGGCACGATTCTCACGTGCAAAAATCCGGAAGCGACCCGGCCGGGGATTGAAGCCGGTTCGCCTTGGTGAGAGGCGAGCGGGCTAACCGCTCAGCCACCGCGGCCCCCAGCCAATCAGAGAATGCGTATGCAGCAACACGTGTATGTAGTGACCTGTTACGTGCTGGGGAGAAGGCATGTGTGCGTGGCAGCACAGCGGTAGGATGGCTTGTGCAATATGAATGTTGTCAGTGCCCGTCCTTGGCCTGTATGTCCTCCGGCAGGTCCAGTACTGGATGCTGGATGTCTACACACATCGCTGCTGGCTGGAGAACCTGTCCAGACGACTCTCCTCTGTGACGTCACACCTCGCCGTCTTCATGCTCCAGTTGCAATCATCGCACCCAGCCTAATCACCAGGCGCTTTCACACTATCACATTGTTCTTCAAATTACCTTCAATCTTTTTTGAATTTAATTCATTGAATGCTACATGACGTCATAAGAACATTATAATCGCGGCCATTTTCTCTTTCAGTTTCTTGAATTGCGCATTTTCCTTCAAGATTTTAATTTAGAACATGCTCTATATTTTCTTGAATCCAAAATTTCTATCGCCGATGACAGTTTTTCTTACAATGTTAATGGAAGTAATCTCATAATAATAGAGTTGCGTGCACACATTTAAGTTGTGACAAAAAGGAACGCATATTTAAAAAAAAAATTAACAATAATATGAAGAAGATTTGTAGTGGCTTAACCAGTTATTTTCGTGTCGTACACGAGTCGTAAATATTTGTAAAAATTTACCTTTGGTACTTTTTAAAATGGTTTCATTAAAAAGTTTGTGTAACATTTTAATGCGGAAACTTGAAAGCTTATTGAATACAATTCATTGAAAGAGTAATTATTTTGTTCTGTAAATTGAATTCAAATTCGATAGTGTGAAAAGGCAAGCAAGGTGTGGAGAGCCAGAAAATAGACCCAGGGGCTTATCACTACCACACTACATCCAGCTGACATATCATATGGGGCCGTGGTGACGCAGCGGCTAGAGCACTGCGAGGTGAACCGGGCTCTATTCCCGGCGCGGTCGCTAGAGGAATTTCGCCCGCGGGAATCCTGCTGAACGATACCACTGGTCGGCGGGTTTTCTCGGGGATCTCCCGTTTCTTCCGCCCTTGCATTCCGGCGCTGCTCCATACTCGCCTCGCTTCAACCTCATCGTATGCCAAGAACCCGCTATTCAACACACATCAAACCCTCTCAACGCAACTGGTCAACGTACAAGTATTTAATAATATATTACGGCTGTGCGTGGGTGCGTGCATGTATTTATAACGATATAGATGTATTCGAATGTTAGTTTTACACAACCCATTTATCAAATAAATGTTGTTTCAAAATGCGCTAACAGGAAGCATTAAGCCGTGCAATGTTTAAAATCATGCTATCAGAAAGTGTAACTCATGGGGGTTTCTGAAGTACAACAGAAACATCCGCGGCATCTTGTTGGCAACAAAGACAATGAAGGAAATAGCGTGGGGGCAAACTGAGGTGCCGAGACGGTAACTGACATGTGCTTAGACGTGGACAGGTGTAGTGTGTCTGCTGTGTTATACTGCGAACTGACGTCGTCAGTGCAGTGGGGGGCATGACACGTGAGCACACGGTGAGTCAGCTGTCTGGAAACACAGCACCAGTTCACGAGTCAGTCTCGAGATGTGATCTGAATACCTAGTCAAATATACAACATGTTGACTTCTGCTGGCTTTTACTCCATTCAACCACACACATTTTATAGAACTACTAAGTACTACTGCCGAGCAAGGTGGCGCAATGGTTCAATATTGGACTCTATTTTGGTTATTTTTTTGTTTTATTTTAATTTCTTTGTTGTTCATACTTATAATTCATGTGTCGAGTAGAAGGGAAAGGGGAGTGACCCTAGTAAAAAGCCAATTTCAAATGTCTCTTTGTTGGCTGAATGGCTGCGATGGTCTGGTTCAAGTCCCGGATGTCTGTCTTCCTTCTTGTGTGGTCTTCCTAGCTCGGCTGCTTCAACCGTCCTGTTCATTGCTGTCCAGGTGCTTTGGCAAAGCATATTACGCTCAATAAAGCTTAGTATTTTAATCAATGGTAAGGAGTTCAGATGGTGTTGTGAGAGTATTAATATATCTACGTTGGTAATAAAATATTAAGCATGTAGGAGATTTAATTTTTACGTGGTTCTTATCATTTATTGGGGTCATCAACTGCTCTCTGGCAAGGATACATTTTGGTGCGTACAAGTTTTCTGCACAAACTGGGTGTGAACTTGTTCCTATGGAACTCGCTTGATATATGGTGTCATATTATTTATGTGGTGGGTCTTAGTCAACAGTTTGCTTACGAATAACTTTTAAGAAAGTTTTCACGTCTGAACGGTAGTTTTCGTTTTCTATTTACATCACTAATACATATATTTAAATAAGAAAGAGATAAAACGGGTAGTTTACGGTCATTTTTAGGTACGAAACACACCTTATCGACATGCAGCATATCTTTATTATCACACGATAAAATGATAATGTCACCAGTGAGAATCTCAAGGGACTAGTGAACGACTGCACATGAGTTCAGAGCCTTGCTCATAGAGGTGACGAGGCATGTGATGCGTGTACCTAGGTCGCGCTCCTAGGCCTCACACTAGTACAATACCTCGAGCCTTGAAGATGAAGGTCGGCGTAAGTACACTCGCCTAGAAGGAGGCGTGCAAGGTGGTGTCTACCTTGGACCTCGGTACAGAGCGAGGTTACCTCGAGTAGTCCAGTTGCGTGTGGACAAACACACCCTGACACACTTCTCTGCCACTGCAGCATTCACACGCTCCTTTCGTGTGGACCACGTAGGTACACTCACCACCAACACAGTTACGACTTTCATTAAGGACGGCTAGGTAGTTCTCTTAAGGCCCCCGCCTGCCTCGACCTGTTTCCCGCGTGTGAGGTCGAGAGGCGGGAGCGATAATGGCGACACTGCCACGCGCATCAAGTGCGCCATCGCCGCTAAGCGCACGGCTCTGAACTGGCGCGCAGTGTTCTCGTCACTCTGCGTGTACATATGGAACTTTCAGCGGTGACCCTGTTATATTATTGGTGGGAAGTCTGTGGGAAGGTTCAGTGCAGGTACCGTTGAGTAGTTTCCTAAGCATCTGACTCTTATATTTTGAGATACAACTACATGAAAAAGCAGTTTTTAGCCACTTTGAAGGACTCTGGGATGGTGTTTGTAATGTGCATGACGTCTTGCAAGCACTCAACAGCCCTCGTTTGAAGTGTGTGTTCTTTACGTATGTGAGTACACGGAAGGCACATTTAATAAACGTGTGTTTGTAACATACTGTAACGCAGTCCATGCACCTCGTAGACGGGAGCCTGAACAGGTCTCATCGCAAACAGAAACAGTCTACTCGTGCTCAGTGGACTGTGGATGTCCTGAGGATGTCGCTATCACCAGCTATAGCCCCCCCCCCCCC